>VDFB02358069.1:130198-227698 GCA_007258455.2 Sequoia sempervirens
TGCTAACACAAGAAGACATAACAAAGAATAATTATAGTCCTATGAAAAGAGGGACAAGGTATTAAAGTCATATCAAAAGGATAAAGAAAAGGTGCTAAGACAATCCATAAAAAGATTAGTCACAAATATTTTTTTTGGATTTTCCTGTGTGAAAAATTGTTAAAGGACAAACCTTTTGATAGAATTTTTTGATAGGATAGTGCGTAAGGTTTTCAAACCATAGGGAATCCTTCTGTAATCTCAAGTGATAGTAGTAATATGAAAGGGTAGTGATCCATGAATTCTATGAGCTTCAAGTGGTCACAATCAAAGACAATGGTTTTCAAAGTGACCATAGTCAAAGGCAGTCCAAAGGAGCCAATAGACAGTTTCCTTGTCATGACAATCATATCAAGAAGCTCAATGCACAGTCCATGTGATAGTAAGTCCCATAAATTCTTTAGTGCAAAACTGTTGGAAATAGGATTCTATTTAATTGCAAATCCTCCTAAACATTAATTATTTCATGTATCTCCTAAGTTCTTGGAATGTGTTCAACAACACTAAGATTAGGATGAGATTAATATTTGATGAAATAAATCATGAAATTGAAATTTGTAGTTATTCCTAAATAATAGGAACATGTGGGTGCACACATGGTAAGGTGACACCCACCTTGATTTCAGTTAACTATTCGGAGTAAGAGATAATACTTTTGAATGCATGTATAGATCCTAGGAGTTAGGGTTTGATGTTTGCATGCATGAAGTTCAGTTCAGTTCAGTTCAGATGAGTTTAGTTTAGTTCAAAATCAATTTAGTTTAGTTTAGTTTAGTTCAGTTATGGTTCAGTTGTCTTCAGTTAGTTTTAGTTGTATGATAGTTGACTTCAGTTAACTTGGAATGCATGGCTAATAACTTGAGTTGCATGACAGATAATAGGGACTACCTCCAGTTAACAAGAGATGACCATTCTTGCATGAATGGTGTTGAGTAATGTTTCAGTTAACAAGAAATCACTTGGAGCCAACTTGGGCGCCCAAGATGCTTTCTTGGAATTACCTCTTATGCATGTTGAGATATTTTTGAAGATTTAGTTAAGTAGGACCTCTGATGGGCGCCTACTTTGAGGAATAAAACAAGAAGATATTTATAGAATAGAGGTTCAGTTGCCACTTCAGTTTGGGATGCCCAAAAGCATGAAGATGGCCATTTGACATTGTTCTTAATGGGATAACCCTATTTGCATGAGATATGGCGTACCTTTTAGGGATAGGACTTGAGCATTGTAATTGTAACTCATGTTGGAGTTTACAAAGTAAATCAAAGCCTATTTATCTCAAGCAAGTTGAATAGAGTTATTATAGTTTTTATTGCAGGTTGTGAAGAAGATTGGTGAAGACAAGAAGAAGCATTCTCAAGCAAGAATTGGAGCTATTGTAATTTAGAGATTGAATAATAGAATAATTCTTGGTGGAGTTTTTTTCTCGAAAGGGTTCCTCCACGGTACATCTTGTGTAATCTTTCTAATATCCTGTCTAGTTCTTCTATCAACTTTTGTCTACATTCTACAACAGTGAAATGGATTAATCAAGATAATCACCCACAAAGAAAAAGTAACAAAAGGAAAAGCTCATTTAGATCAGCAATATTAAAGTTCTACAGAGTATTAAGCTAAGAAAACACCTCATTTTTCAACAAAAACCATTGAACAAATTTTTGTGCATGAACACAAAAGATAGAGCAGGTTGCATGAAGTATATGCATGCATGAACAAAGGACAGTGCCATGAACACAAAAGGATAATGGAATGGACAAATTTAATGATAATATGACAGTTTTTCATAGAGGAGGTAGGCCTTCTTAGTATGAACACAAAGGAAAATACATTCATTCATGTATAAGATAGTGTCAAGTATTTGTATACAAGCCACTAAATTGAATTTCATTTGTTTTTACAGTATAGTTGTTAAAACCTTACCCTATCAAGGTTAAAAAGAGGTACATCACTATTTTGTGAAAGAGTTTATTATTGAAAGTGATTAAGATGTCTTGTAGTTAAGGCAATACTATTCTTTATGTTGAATTTGTTATAATCAAGATTGTCAAGTTTGTTTTGTTGATAAAATCTCTTCTAACCATTGGAAAGTGAGGATCTTATGTCTCTATTAAGACCGTATAGGATAATATTGGTGTGTTATCTCAAGCATAATTTTTTTTTTCTAACTCCTTATCAAAATGACCCTTGATTGTCAAATATGTGCAAGTATCTTGTAGAGTTGTTGAGATATCAATAGTTTGGTGTCATCATTTTTTCATGCTAGGAATAAGAAAACCCTCACAATATTTGTGCATACATTCTAACTCCTTCAAAAGATGGATATGGTCAAGGTTTGATCAATGAAATCCCTATTCAAGGTTTGTGTGATAATGATATGTGTTATCCTTATCATTTTTATCCATCAATGTTGCTTGATATGCCATGTTATCCATAATAAAAACCTTGTCAAAACCTTTGTTTAATAACTTAGATAGCAATCATAGTGCATGAGAGAGTTCTTAGGAGGCATCCCACAAAGTTATTTGTAGAAAATACATGGTTTTTATTATATGTAATAATCTAGAACCAACCTTGAGAATGGGGTAATAAGGGAATAAAGGGACTTCAAATGGAAAGAAGGCTATGCAATAGAAGCCAAAGGAATTTTTCCTATGTATGACAGTCATGCGATGAAAAAAACTTAACTAACCTAACATGATAGTTTTATTTATTGTGAGGAAAGACTCATCAAGGGGTAAGTGAAATGACAAATATGACAATGACATAAAGTGCTAAACTAGTCAAAGGCCTTAAGGACTGTGCATGAAACTTTCTAAAGGATGGATCAATAAATAACGTTAGATCAAGAAGCATAAACATACAATACCATGAACAAAGGATTGTGAATCAAACACCATAAGACTGTCACTATCAAAAAGGGACAAAAGTCTATGCAAGAACAAAGGGACAATGTAGTATGTGTTTTTGACAAAAGGACAATGGTGTGAGTGCCCAAAGATAGAGTATCCTATTTTCTTGATTGTGGATAGAGTTTCTTAATTTCAAAGAAATATTAAGGGTTTGCATGCTTGATGAGGACATGTTGTTTTTCTAAACAAGTGATAGTGAGGTCAAAGTAAGTGTGAAAATGACATAACTTTACATGTACCTGGGAGAAGTAGTTTGAAGATAGTGCTAAAAATACGAGTATCATTAGGTGACAAACATATGTTGATAGGTTTATGAAGGGTATACCTAGGCCTATATTGATAAGCATAGTGAACACAAGAGACAGAGGGTTTGTGTGAAAGATTATGACACAAATGCATGACCTAGTTGCATATTTGGTGATCATAGTAAGATATGAAGTATGACTTGAGAGGACAGTAATGGCAGTGGGACACTATATAGAAAAAATAATGACAGTTGTAGAGATCACAATGATAGTCATAATAATGAAAGTGGATTGTAGAAAGAAAAAAATAGAGGACATAGGATACATACTAGAAAAAGGTAACATACTAGCTATAATAATAATATATAGTACAAAAATGATGTGTTAGACATGTATATGAATATAAGATAAGAATGCATGGATAAAGAGGGCTTTGTGATGATGCCAAGTGTTAGAAATTTTCCTTTAAAGATCTCCCACACCCCTAGGGAATTAATTCACCCTCAAACCTCTTTTCACATTTCCTATAAACAAGTTTGAGGGAAGTTGTAGTAGTTGGGAGTTGAATGAGTAGTCTTAACTTCTTTCCAAGCAAATAGTGAGCAATTTGAAGATATTTAAGGGCAGTTTGAGAGAATATCTAGAAGAGGTTAAAAATATAGAGGAGACATTTTGACGAATCATCCTCATCTCCAAGCATCTAGGAGTGACATGAGCTAGAAGGGGTCAAAGCATTAAGGAATTTTCAACAATCACCATTAAGGAGCAACTTTCAAGGAGAAGAAGGAGCCTACTCAGTTGGGCATCTAAAGAGCTCTGACCTATCTCAAACATGTAATTTTCTCTTAAAAACATGTTGCTAGATGTTAGGATAGAGGGTCAAGTCAATATGAGACCCCTAGGCACTTTTTATAGTCAGTTCTTACAATTTTAGCATAGAATTGTAGCTTTTTAGAGCTCTTTTCAAATGGATATTATTTTTTAACTCAAAAACCAATCACCCCATGACTGGAAATAATTGTAACACCATAATTTTTAAGAAATTAAAAAGTATTTTAGGCTTTTCTTTGTTGTACATCTTTTTCATCAATAAAAGATAAGTTTTTACCTTCAAAAGACTATTTTGATGTGTATAAATTGAGTGATTAATGTGACCTTTTATGATTTAATACATGGAATCCTTATGGTATTTCTCACTTTTCAATACTTTCAAATAGAGATAATACATATATTGTGCAAGTCATAGGTTGTGTCACTAGTTAAAAAGGGTGTTTGTTATGAAAATTTATATCATTTCCTTCTAAAATCATGAATATACCAAACTTCCCTATGAAGTATTGATGCACGGATATGTCAAAATATTGAGTTGTGCTCGAAAATAGACTAATTGTTGAAAAAATTGAGTGTAAAACAATAACATAGGTCTTAATATTAATCTGGTGCATCACCCATAAGTATTTAGATTTCATTTTTACATCTTTTTCATGCTTTTCCAAACAAGTAGCAGTATAGACTAAATTAGGTGAGTACCTAGAGAGCCAACCCTCTCTGAAGGTTGAATTTAGTTTACCAAATCCTACACTTTAAGAATTCATCCCATGTGTCAATAGGTAGCTAAGTTTATAACTCAATAAGAGTATATACTTGATTGATAACACATATATCAATGATCATAATTGTGATTTTGTAATTTATTAATTCCTATCCTTTGATCTTTGATGACATTGCTTCATTTTATAACATAGATGATGTTATATGTTCTATACAAAATATTGTTGAATTATTGTATAATATTTTATTTTTAATAAACTTTATACACTCCTATCTATCTATTTTCAATTATTTCACTTCATTTTTCTACAAGATTCATGATGATTGTGTGATAAATGGTGATGATTATGTAGACCTACCTTCTAGTGATGCATCTAAATATATTCCTTCATGTGATGATTTTATTTATAGAAAGCATATTCTTCCATAATCTTATGATAGATTTCCCTTTCCATCTATATGTTATCTTATATGTGCATCTTTTGATTCATCATTGCTCAAGGAGCCTAGTGTTTTATGCTCAATTGATAAACTTTTTTACTTTCACATGAGGTTTTTATCCTCCATGTATCTTATACTAGTCCTTCAATATATTTTGGATCATGGATTATTAATTATAATAAATGAATAACTTAGGGAATTGAGTAGTTAACATAAGAAAATATATTATATTTCTATTTTTATTTGGTGTATCTAATGTTTGGGTTATTAGGTGTGCATGAGGACATTAAAATAAAAATAAAAACCACTTTCCCTTTTAAGATGACACCTTAGACATGCGGATGACTCCACCTGTGACATAAATTGATGAGTAACAATCCACTATTGTGAAAATATGAGTTTGTGGAGTTAAAATTGGAGAGAAATAGAATTTGCATGTACCACACTTGTTTTCATGTATAGATCCACAATTGGTATTTCCATATGGAGGATGAGTTGCTAATATGAGATAATTTTGCATACTATGTTTGAGTCTTGCATCTTCATAATTAATTGCTAAATTGTTGGAGTCTTTTGTAGTCATTGCATGGAATTTTTTACTCTTCTTCTCGAAGAATGAAACCACTCAAGATTTAATTATTTGATCTCCACTTATAATTAATATATTATAAGTGGACTTGGATGATATATTGATTTCCTACTTTCTCTACTATCTCTTATTCTCTCCTAAATTCCTTGTATTTCTTCTTATTTTGGTTCCATATTAAATATATTGATAAAAAGCAATGAAGGGAGCTTATGAAATTTAGATTATAGATCAAAGGTTAGAGGTGGAGAAAGTCCCTAAAATTTTCATTTATAGGTTGGAAAGCTCAAGGATAAGGGTATGTTGGGATTTTTAATCTTTAACACATTGCATGTCAATAATTATATTATTTGGAATTTGTGTTTTAGGTTTGAGAGTGTTGTAAAGAAGTTAGGATCTATAAAATATCATTTTATTAATGGGGATATGATATCTAATTGTAATCAAGGGAAAATCTTAAAATTATTATTAAGTGGGGTTAGCACAATAACAATAAAATTCCTATGAAGTAACAAAGTACAAAGGAAGTAATGTGAAGACAAAAGGGATGAAGTTACCCTAAGTCTCCACCTTCCATGATTAACCTTTGTTACACCTCCTAGCTTGCAGATAAATAAAAATGCCCTCAAATTTATGTGAGCAACTATGACTAAAGACTAAGCCCTATGCAAGTGTTGAAGGATTTGCAGAAAATAAAATGTCCCTACAATGGACTAAAATGCCTATGACTGTAAGTGACTATGACTGTAAGACTAGTAGCATAAATTGAAATCTAAACATGAGAGACTAAGAGTGCAAGAAGTCAAGAGAGCTGAGAGAGTTCCGAGAGGCAAATGAGAACAAAATTGCCCTTTTATGAAAACTGCAATTTTGAATGTGTGGCCAGGATGAGAAGATGACAAAAACCCTAGGATCAATGATCAGGATTGAATGATGTAGTACGAATTAGGGTTAGGTCAAAATTAGGGCAATGCCAAGAAATGAAGGGCCAAGATTGAATTATAAGATAATTCAATCAAGGGTCGAAATTAAATGAGATGTCAAAAGAAAAGAATTAATTTGGAAGATAAGACTGGCACAGATAAAGAGGCTGCTAGAGAAATTAAATAATAAAATTTATTTACTCCATTGATCAAGAAATAATTAAATAATAAAGATATTATTTAATTATGGAGGAATGTGACAAAGAATTGTTTTGAATTAAATAATGATTTAATTCAAAATTCAAGAGAATTGACTAAATTAAATAAATCAAATTTATTTAATTTTAATGAGAGAAAAAGCTAATGAATAATTAAATAATTAAAATAATTATTTAATTATAGTGGAAAGTGGACAAAATTAAATAAATAAGAATTTATTTAATTTTTAGAAGAAGGGAACTTAATTAGTGACGTAATTAAATAAAATTTATTTATTTAATAATCAAGAAGCAATAAATGACAAAGGGGAATTAAATAAATTAAGGAATTTATTTAATTAAAGGAAGATTTAGATAATTAGTGCCGTATTTAATAAATAAATAAAATTTATTTATTTTAATAATCATGAAGAATAAATGACATGAATTAATTAAATAATTATGAATTATTTAATCAATAGTCGAATGTGGACCAAGGACATAATTAAATGTCATAATTATGCTAGGACGAAAGTGGTAAAAATGAAGCTTGCAGGCCTAGGTCATTTTTAGGTGTCTACACTAATTCTCTCCAAGAAACTATTATAGTGGAGGAGCTTATTTTATTGTAGGTTGAAGGTGGGGAAAGTCCCTAGAAGTTTAATTTATAGGTCAAAAAGCTCAAGGATAAGGATACGTTGGGCTTTCCAATATCTAGCACATTGTTTGTTAATAGTTATATTATTTCGAGTTTGTATTTTTTGTTTGAGAGTGTTGTGAGGAAGTTAGAATCTATAAAATTTTATTTTGTTGTGACATATACTATCTAATTCTCTCTAAGAAACTCTATTATAGTGGAGAAGCTTATTTTTTTTGTAAGTTGAACATGGATAAATTCCTTAGAAGTTCTATTTATAGGTTCCAAATATCAAGGATAAGGATATGTTAGGATCATCAATCTCTATTACATTGTGTGTTAGAATTCATATTATTTGGAGTTTATATATTTGGTTTGAGAGTGTTGTAAGGAAGTTGGGATCTTATAAATATCATTTTTAATGGAGATATGCTATCTAATTCTCTTCGAGAAACTCTATTATAGTGGAGAATCTTATTTTGTTATAGGTTGAAGGTGGAGAAAGTCCCTAAAAGTCCCATTTATAGGCTCCAAAGCTCAAGGATAAGGATATGTTGGGATCATCAATCTCTAGCACATTGTGTGTTAGAAGTTATATTATTTGGAGTTTATATTTTTGGTTTGAGAGTGGAAATTGGGATCTATTAAATATCATTTTTAATGGGGATATGTTATATATTTCTCTCCAATAAACTCTATTATAGTGTTACAAATATATTAATAAAATTAATATTTTTTCCAAACTTGGATGTGCTTAGATTGTCTCCTCTGCTCTAGTTTTCTAGATAAATTTACTTATTTTATCTTTGTGTTGAAAACTAGTTGCATGATGTGTCTAAAATGTGTCTAAGATCTATAATAAACCATAAATGTGAATGGGTAAAACCCTTAAGGATAATTGTGATATCTTACTTAAGAAATCCACTAATTGGGAGACTAGTTTTGAAAAAAAAATCTCGATTTTGGTCTATTTACTTCCTTGGTTTCACTTTAGAGTGAACTATATATCAAGTATTTGTTCCTATGTAATAGAATGATGTGTGAATAGGAATAAATTGAATGATCAATGAATTCAAGCAAATGAAAATCAAATCAATAATCCAAATCCACTAATCAAATACCTAATATCAATGAAGTGTGTGCACAATTCAAATGAAAGAAATGAATAAGAACATAAATCAAATCAATCAATTAACCTACTTTACCTCCACCAAAAATTCCTAGCCCTACTCCATTGTAAAGTTAAGAATTATGATTTTTTATATGATATGTGGATTGCTCATAAAAATTTATCATAACCTTGTTAAGTAAAAGCGTGATGAAAATGCCCCTGGGTGTAGACTGGTTGGTCGAGCTATTGAAAGACACGAATAATCAACGTAGGTTCAATCCTCAACTCACCCAGCTACTCACGTTGTGGGTTCAGCATTGGGTTTCACGCGGCCCAAAAGTGGATTAGTCTTTCTCAATAATAGAAGCTTAAGAGAAGCCCAATCGGTTGTGAATACACCACCTTTGAGATATAAAAAAAAACACGATGAAAATGAGTATAGTTTGGCTGCCAATTCGAGGAGAGATTGAATGATCAAAGGATAGATGATTTATAGGTTTCAAGATATTGGATCAATGATGTGAGATGTAAAATGAGATCAATGAATGAGGATTGATGAGAGATTAGGAGGATCATGTATGAGGCTACATGGAGAGATAAAGTGGAGTGAAATTCAGTTAATACATTATTTTTAGACATGATTACTAAATGTAGTTGTGGTTTCTAAATTTAGTTTTGGAATGCAAACTAAATAAATTAAAATAATTTATTTTATTTTGGAGGAAATGTTAAGGTAATTAAAAAATTATCTAGTTATGGGAGATGAGAGGAATGCATGTAAATCATTATTTAATTATGTGGATAGAGGAATAATTAGAAATTAATTAAATAATTAAAAAATCTAATTAATGTCGGTACGGGTAGCGGAGTTGGCTCGGGCCGTGGGTTTGCTCCCCACTAGTTTTAGGTTTGACTCCACTCTCGGGTTTACCCAGTTGGTACTGGCTTGCCGACTATTGGGTCCCCCCACAGGGGACTAGTCTCGCCCCCGCTATAGAATGGATTCAAGAAGGTGACATAAATACAACCTTTTTTAATTTTGTCAAGGCTCAAAGGCATGGGAACTCAATTTCTTCTCTTGTGTCTTCCAGGGGAGATCATCTAGGTTCCCTAAGGGAGATATCTAAGGAAACTGTGCAATATTTTGCTACTTTGTTCACGGAAGACTCAACTTATGTAATTGAAGAAGAAAACCATATTCTAGCTTGTATTCCTCATATTTTGTCATGATAAATGAATGAGTGTCTTATGAGACCCATCTCCATTGATGAATTGAAGGGAGTTATTTTTCAGATAAAGAAAGGGAAAGCTCCAGGTCATGATGGGTTTCCAATAGAATTTTTCTAGGAATTCCAAGAGCTTATAAAATTGGATCTTCTTCAGGTAGTATATGAATCCCAAAGGAACAAATAGATGTTGAGAGCTATGAATTCTACATTCCTTGCTCTTATTCCCAAGTGAGAAGGGGCTAATATGCTAAATTTGTTTAGACCCATAACTCTTTGTTGTTGGCCCACATTTTCTATTGCATCAAAAGATTGATCTATCAACACTTGATACAAACGATAGAGACATGGATCGCACGGGAGGCGGTTAGTCCCTTGTCATGAATCTTGAGGGGAGCATTGACCATCTTCCAACAATCTCCCCCTCGGTATTACCCAAGGGGATTTGAACCCGTGACCCAACACTCTGATACTAGTTGTTGGCCCACATTTTTCATTACGTCAAGATATCAATCTATCAATGCCTGATACAAACGATAGACATGGATCACATGGAAGGCATTTAGTCCCTTGTCATGAATCCTGAGGGGAGTGTTGACCATCTACCAACATTTGTAAAGTGGTCTATAAGATTCTATCCAAGTTGATTGTGGAGGGGCACAAATTATGGATTAGCAGGCTCATATCTGAAGAGAAGGGAGGCTATGTGGTTGACAGGAAAATTCTGGATGGAGTGGCCATTGTTGCTGAGACTATACACTCCATGTCAATTTCCAAGGAGAAAGCTATGTTTAATAAACTTGACATGGTAAAAGCCTATGATAGGGTCAAATGGCCTTTCCTCAAAAAAGTGCTTTGTGCCTTTGGTTTTTCTGAAGAATGGGTTAAGTGGGTGATAAGTTGTGTTACTTCCACTTCCTTCTTGGTGCTTGTCAATGGTGAGTCGTCATCCTTTTTTGTTGCTTCTAGAGGTCTTTGGCAGGGAGATCCTTTGTTTCCCTTTTTTTTATCCTCTTGGAAAAAGGTTTAGGGAGAGTCATTAAGAGCCATGTTAATCAAGGCCTTATCCAAGGATGGAGTTGGGGGAAAGGTTTGCCTCCACAAATTCACAGTTCATTGATGACACAACTTTGATAGGTGTGGCCAAGATTAGGGAAGCTACTAATTTCTGATGAATATTGGATATATATCTTTTGGCTTCAAGTCAACAAATCAATGAAGGAAAATCTTCCATTTTTTCTTTAATACATTGTTGCTCATTCAGTAGCAGATTGCTCGTATTATTAGATTCCACATTGGAAATCTTCCTATGATCTACCCTAGTGTTCCCCTCTTAGTTTGGATCCCTCCTAGGGGAACTTGGAAAAGTATTCTAGATAAGTATCGAGCATGAGTGAATCACTGGAATCATAGGTGGTTGTATTTTGTTGGGAGAGTTTTGCTCTTGAAATTTATGAATCATGTTTTTCCTAGCTACAGGTGAATGCTCTAGGTGGCTCCTCCTATATTTTTTAAGGAATTGGATGTTCTTACAAGACAATTCTTATGGGTTGGTAACTTGGCTTCTTCAAAGTGGAGTTTGGTAAAATGGGAGACTATTTGTAGACCGAAATAAGAAGGGGGCCTTGGGCTAAGATAAGCTAGCTTCATTAGTCAGGCTTTGGCTGCTAAACTTTATTGGAGATGGTGCAATAACCAGGACCATGTGTGGGCTAGGATCCTCCACCAAGTATCTGATGAGGGTGGTGAAAAAATAATTTCATGTTTGTCTGTCGGGCAAAGGATCTATCATTTGGAATAATCTAAAAAAGGGAGCCAATTTGATTAAGAAAGGTTTGTTTTGGATTTGTAAGAGGGGATCTGAAGCTTTGTTTGTTTTGATTCCTAGGATGACTTTCCCCCAATTATGTCCATGTACCCTCATTTTCATGAACTTTGTCATATTTTCATAGCGGTTGGATGGACTTAGGTTGCAAGTTTCAAATTTACTCAAAACTTGGGACTTATGGGAGTCTCAAGACGGAAGGATCTTATTTAGTGGCTAGTTGGTGCATTCAATGTGGACCGTGTAGAGTTAAAAAGGATCTTAGTTGGTAGATTTTGTAGTTCGCTCAGGGAGAGGGATATCCTAGCTTGGAGCCTGGACCCCAAGGGGATTTATTTGGTGGCTTTTGAATATGGGGGGATGAAAGTCACGTGGTGGAAGAAAGTATGGAATAAATACTCCTAGCTTAAGTGTAATTGTTTTGTATGGATGGTAGCTTAGAATATATGTCTCTTGGGATAACCTTTGAAAACATGGCTTTCAAGGTCCTTCTATATGTGTCTCATGTGGCAATAGTGAAGAAGACTCTTCCCATTTATTTTTCCAATGCTCTCTTTCTAGGGATATCTAACATTTATGGTGGGGTATTTGGAGCCTGGCTTGCTTTCATGCTTCTTCTCTAGTTGATTTTTGGATAATTTTTGGGAGGCCTTCGACATAGGATTCCTTCCTTTAGATAGTGTGGGACATAGGCCCCTCCTTTATTCTTTTCCAAATTTAGCTTGAAAGGAATCACAAAATCTTTTAGGGAAGGAAATTGATGCAACAACTATGATAGAGGATTGTCGACATGATTCAAGAGACTGTGAAGGATAAATGTGAAGTGTCCCTTCCTTTGGAGAAAGGGGATGAAGAAATAGTTCAAAGAGGTTGGGTTTACAAGGTATTGAGCCAATATCCTCTTGTAATAAGAGAGGTCACCATTTCAAGAAGAAAACCTAGAGGGAAGGTCGATGGTTTCCTCCTCCAACTAGAGTTTTAAGATTAATACTAATGGTTCTTCTAGTGGAAATCCTAGGCATGTTGGGATTGGTGGATTTGGAAGAGACAACACGGATAATGTCATTTTTTTCTCCTCCACTTATAGGGGGCAACACACCAATAACTTCATGGAAGGTCATGCAATTCTAGATATTGTTTAAAGCACTTGTGCTCTTCGATGGAGTAATACTATTTGTGAGTTGGATTCAAAATTCTAATTAATTTTTTGAACGAATAGAAGTTGGATGAGTTCAATTGGTATCTTGCCTTAGTGGTTAGGCAGATTCTTAGATTGAGCTCCATGTTAGATTGTGTCTCTTTTATTCATATCCCATGGAAGTGGAACTAGCTAGTTGATTGCTTGGCTAAATGGGCATCTAAGAATGCTAGTGAATGGAAAATTGAGGATTGGGAGCACTTATCCCAAAAGTATTCTCAAGATATGAACAAGTTAATTATCAAAGAAATAGCTGAGTAATGTTTATTTTTGGTTGGTTCCATGGGGATATGTTTACTCTATGGATGGGTGGTTGTATTTGGGTCTTTTTCTTTCTACCTTTGGGTTCCTATTATTGGCCTTGTGGTGATTCTTTTGTATTCTTTTTATTGATTCAATAAATTTTTACCCTCTTTTTAAAAAAAAATAGTACAAAAATCATAATTAAATAAATTTTGATTATAATTTTATAAGTGTAAATACAAAATCATCAATTACTTCAATCCTTTTTTTTAATCATTTTCAAAGTTAATCATCCCATTTGTAGTTTTTTAAAAAAAATAAAATTATCTATGTTATGCTCATATTTAAGTTTTCTATTTAATAAAATGTAGAACTTGAAGCATCATAGCGTGTTTAATTTATAAAATATTCAATGATAGAGTGAAATATTGATTATTGATGGAATGGCCATCTATTAATTCACACATATTTGTCTTAAGTAATTATCATAGATAAAGGCTTACACATTATGAGAGAGAAATATTTAAGCTTAGCTTGGTTGTAGATCCATACCAACTCCTTTATTTATTTTATTTATATTTTATGTAATTTAAATTTTAAAATTTGGAATTTATGTATTCTTTAATTTGTAATTTGAAATTTATATATTATTTTTTATTTGGATAATTGAAATATAAGAAAAATATTTTTTAATTATTTTTTTAGAACTTTTTTTTTATCATAATTCATAATAAATTTGTTTGTATTTTTGAAATGAAGGTTGAAAAGAAATGTGAAAGTGATTATTGAGATAAAGAATTGCATTGATAATCATTAAGAATGCATTATTGAGACAAAGAATTATATTGGATCATTTTTCTAATGAATAGAATTACATATCTTTAATTCTTTAAAGAAATAGTAAGACCTATCATAGAATTATAATACATTAAAGACAATAGACAAAATGCTCTTCTAATTATAATTTATTGTTGGTTAGTCTACAAATACACTTTGTTGGATCCCAAATCAATAGATTGTCAAATCCTAAAAGTATGCCAAGCTTTATGATCAGGTCTAACAAGTGATTTGGCCAACGAACGGAACTAACCAAGATGGTTATGATTCCCTACTCTTTAGGCTCTTCTATGCCTAGGCAGGTGTACCCTTATTCACCAATGAATGCTCTTTCTCTGAGACTGACTGGTGATGATTAAGCAGATTAAATCCTTTTGCAAATTTGGAGAGTTTGTGTGATCAACAAGTTTTTCAATTAAGTCATACTCATAATTTTATGAATTAAATCATCCTCATATGATCACAATTTTTCAATTAAATCATCTTTTATCAAACTATTTCAAACTAGCATGTGGGTTTGAAATATAAAGCTAACTGCTACTCCTACTTCTACAATAGAAAACTAAGATGTATGGGAAATGTGTTTACAAAATATTATGTTGGGGTGGAGATGATTAGTGCCTTTCTTCCACTGAGTAACAAAGTCAAGATATGGATGATTTGTGTCTTCCTTTTGGTTATAACTCAATTTTTTTGGCATTTTTAAGTATATATGACTTGCATAAATGTGCTGGGAATTTGATCACCAAGCTCTTCTTATTAATCCAAATTATTTTTCTAGATTACTATGATTTATTCAAATGAATTTAATTCTTGCTTGAAGAAAGCAATTGGACAAACCACACAAAACAATAAATTTGCTTTGATAAACCAAATATACACTTGATATACTAATTTAAATAACCAAGAAACACCAATTTGGAGACAACAAGATAATCATTATCAACAAATTCAACAAACAATTGAAAACCAGAATTTAGTCACCAAGTTATAGTTTTGTTTCCATTACTTTGTTTCAAAAAGGTTTTTATATTTGGCCCTTCTCCAAAATTATTCCCCCCTTTGCTACTATAGTCTTGGTTTCCCTCTTATAGGTGAATGAGGGAAGCATCAAGCTTCATACCATTACAATTTCAAAACAACATTTCAATTAAGCCAAATATACAAACTAAACAAATATTAGTTATACTCTACTTGTTCATGATTTACATAAGTACAATTAACTTAAGAGAAAATATAAAGATAAAAACATTTTAACACTGAAGACACCAAGCACTTGTAGCACATCCAAAGTCTGTTAATAGCCATGAGGCACCCATGATCATCCAATTTGGAAAGGTCCCCTCTTCATGATAATGAACCCAAGGCCTGGCACTTTGCAACATTCTGATACTAGATTTCTTCCTCAGGGGGAACCAAGTATTTTTGCTCCCATTGGAACACTGTGTAGTCATTGGGCCATTTATACTCCTAAATCTAATGCGATCATCCCATCTAGGATCAAATTGAAGCTCTAAATGTTACCTACTGCTCCTTCTACAAATGAGTCAAGAAGTTTGGAACTATCTAAACAAACACCCTTTTCCAATCATTAAAACTTTTAAGAAGATCATTGTCCTCCAAATTTTTTGGCATAAACCAATGCTTAAGTGTATGGAAAGACTCTATTCTTGCTTTGATTTTCTGATCTTCTCCAGACATATATTGGAATTCATCCATGACCATCTTTACCATTCTCTCAGTAGGCTTCAAGGTTGCAAGGGCATCTGCACTTCTTTGTAGCACCTTGCATAATGTTATCAAGGTATGATGGATGGGGTGCCACTTTTTAAACAAGGGATCTAGGATTGGTACATGGGCTTTCATCTGCTCCAATGCTTGAGATAAGAAATGTAGCTAAGGGGACCTTGCCAGATCGAATGATCATGGATGCCTCATGGCTATTAATAGACTTTGGATGTGCTAAAATTTCTTGGCGTCTTCAGTGTTAAAATGTTGTTATCTTTATATTTTCTTTAAGTTAATTGTACTTATGTAAATCATGAACAAGTAGAGTATAACTAATATTTGTTTAGTTTGTATATCTAGGTTAATTGAAAGGTTGTTTTGAAATTGTAACAGTTTGAAGCTTGATGCTTCCCTCATTCACCTATAAGAGAGAAACCAAGACTACAGTAGCAAAGGGGGGAATAATTTTGGAAAAGGGCCATGTATTGTAAAAACCTTTTTGAAACAAAGTAATGGAAACGAAGCTATAACTTGGAAACTAAATTCTAGTTTTCAATTGTTTGTTGAATTTGTTGATAATGATTATCTTGATGTCTCCAAATTAGTGTTTCTTGGTTATTTAAATCAGTATATCAGTTGTATATTTGGTTTATCAAAGAAAATTTACTATTTTGTGTGGTTTGTCCAACTGGTTTCTTCAAGAAAGAATTAAATTCATTTGAATAAATCACAGTAATATGGAAAACTCATTTAGACTAATAAGAAGAGCTTGGTGATCAACTTCCTAGCACATTTATGCAAGTCATAAATACTTAAAAATGTCAAACAATTCAAGTTATAACCAGAAGGAAGACACAAATCATCCATATCTTGACTCTTTTACCTAGTGGAAGAAAGGCATCGATCATCTCCACCCCAACATAATATTTTGTAAAAACATTTCTCATACATCTTAGTTTTCTATTGTAGGAGTAGGAGTAGTAGTTAGCTTTATATTTCAAACCCACATTCTAGTCTGAAATAGTTTGATAGAAGATGATTTAATTGAAAAATCATGATCATATGAGGATGGTTTAATTGAAAAAATTGTGAGGATGACTTAATTAAAAAAAACATTGATCACACAAACTCTCTAAATTTGCAAAAGGATTCAATCTGCTTAATCATCACCGGTCAGTCTCAAAGAACGAGCATTCATTGGTGAATCAGGGTACACCCTCCTAGGCATAGTAGAGCCTAAAGAGTAGGGAATCATAACCATCTTGGTTAGTTCCATTCGTTGGCCAAATCACTTGTTAGACTTGATCATAAAGCTTGACATACATTTAGGGTTTGACAATCTATTGATTTGGGAACCAATAGAGTGGTGGCTCCGTTGGGGTCATAAGTAACCATTATTAGGAAGAGTCAAGAATCAAAAGGTGTAAATATAAAATTCGGGTTCAAATTTTAAAATTCTAGGCTTGAGTGAAGTTTTGTTGTAGTAATGGTGAAAAGATAGGTAAATAACTCTACTGGAAGAAAAGACCTAGAAAATAAAATTCATTCCTCTTTGAAAGAGGTGGCATCTCTTGTTAAAAATCTCTATGAAATTGTTGTACGAGTGATCAATTGAATTTCAAATAAGAGAGATTAAGTTTTAGACATCAAAGCATTATAGTTTCTCCTAAGATGGATGGTAGAAGATCCTTATACCAAGGGAGTCAAAATAACTCATTGAATACAGATAGAAGTCAAAAGTGGTTAGAAAAGAATAAGAATGGTTTGAAGTCCCCTCTCACTGATGAGTCCAATTTATGACTCAATTTTGATAGAGTTTATTATCTATTTGTTCTAGTTGTCATAGACTTTGATACTTAGATGTTGACCTTTTTATGATATTTCCTCAAAACCATAGACATTGGGCATAAACTTATTTTTGTACTCTTTAATGACATTGACATGCTATATGAACTATCTATGTTAGTTTTACATGTGGATTAATGAATGTTACTTTAAGATAATTACATATATGCAATTGTTGTGTGTACTAATATTGTTATGCAGATATAATTAGCAACCTACAAAATTGAGGAAGATTCTGCCAGCTGGTCACTCGCCATCAAAGTCAACAAGGCGATCGTTCAAAGGTCAAATGGAGGGAAGACTCTCAACAAGAGGGAAATTCCTAGTTCAAATCAAAGGATTGTAACCACCTTGTAACTGGTATTAATTATTTGTTGAGTGAATATAGGAGTTATTGTTGTGCTAGATCTGTGTTAAGGAAAACATGCTTGACTAGATTCCATGCATGCATAACCTCCTCTCCACTTTTCATGCTTTCCCTAAAGTGGTGTCCTCCTAATCTATTGGAGTTGACCGCCTTGCTAGGTAGTTAGTTAGTAGCTTTTCTTCCTATAAATAAGACTTGAATGCTCCTTCTCGGGAGGTTGATTAATCTGATGATGTACTCACATTCTTAGTTTTTCAAGTAATACAGTTATGCCGCTTGTTTGTACTCATATTTTCCAATGAATAAAATGAAGTTATAAGTTTGTGCATCTGAGTTCACATTTGTCTTAAGGGATACTCATCCAAGGGGGCCCACTTGGTGAGCATTCCATCCTCTAGTTTAGTTATTATTTTTTGTTCAATAATTAGTTAAAATTTGGCACCGTCTGTTCCTACAACCACTAGAATTCCATTATGTGACTATTCCTGCAGCCAAAGCAAATAGAGTAGTTTCCTGTTTGTTTGCCTAGATTTTCATTTATGCCATGCACTTCAGCTTAGTATAGTTGTTGGTTGATGGTCAACAATTATGTTATTTCTTTCCAAGCAACTTTCTTTCAACATTATGTCTTTCTTAGTTGTAGAATGAATGTGGCTACTTTGGGATTCCTAGTGCACATACTGTGCTGACCCATTTCAAGTCTACGTCCCTGGGTTGACAAGATGGTGATTAAGAGAGCTATTCAGATTAGATGTTCAATCTCTGAATCACAGCTTTATGGGATTAGTTGTTAGATCATTGTAGGAGGCCAACATTTTTGGTGTCATTGTCGGGGATGGTGTCAAACTAGGGAGCTCTTTGGAGTCATTGATAGTTTTTCTTACTATAGTATTTATGAAATTTTTTTCTTAGTATACCCCTCATTTAGGGAAGTAATGATCCACCATTCTTTTTCCAATTATTTGTGTGAGCTGGCTGATAGTAAGTTGATACTGTATGCATAGAGGAAGGAGGAGAGATGCTCATGGGAGATTCCTTCCTAATAACCCCGATCCATTCCAGCTAGTTGAGCATCAAAATCTGCCAGGAGAAGAAGAAGAAGAGCCACACCCCTTTGCTGATGCATTCCCTAATTTGACCAGTTCTGAAATTTCCTCTAAAGACCAAAATCAGCTTGAAAATCCCTTTGCTTTGGAACTACATCAGCCAGGCATGGGTGATGCAAATAGAAATAGACCTAACCAACCAACTTTTCCTTTCCCCATTTCTCATCAAAATGAAGTTGACAACCTCAAAAATATCCCTGCTTTAGTCCTTCCTAAGTTCTATGGACTTGTCATAGAAGATCCTGATACTTTCTTGTTCAAGTTTGACATACTCTGCAGGAGTTATGACTATACCACCGATGCCCATAGGCTCAAGCTATTCCCTATCACCTTGAAAGAGGTTGCATTAAGATGGTTCATGAGCCTAAGCAGAAACACTGTGGAGACTTGGGAGGACATGAAGACAAAGTTCCTTGAGAAGTACAAGGAATATTATAGGGGCAGTGACATGAGGGGAGATGACATTTTTAGGATGCAGCAAAAGGAAGATGAGAGCCTGGAGGATTACATTGCAAGATTTTTGTTTTTCCTATAGAAATCTCCACACCATACACTCAATGAAGAATCAAAAAATTTGCTCTTCCTAAGAAGAAATAATGAAAATTGCACTAATGCCTTGGACTTGATGGGAGGAGGAGATATCTCCCAAGTTCCTTGGGAGGATATCAAGAAGATATGTCATAACCACTCTAGGGCAGCTTCAAAGAAAGGGAGAGCTTACCAATCCTCTATTGGTAAGTCATCTACTAATGGAGTTTCCATAATGGAGATTGCTCACTTACTAGAAAAATTCAAGCAAGACATCATAAACAATCTAGCTACTCATCTGGATACACTTCAGGCCAAAAAGAAACAAGAGGAGGCAGAGGCAATGTTGGCAGAATATTGCCCTCATTGCAGACAAAAGAAGGACTGCAGATGCAAGATGGTAGCTAATATTAATAGTAAGTAGATTCCACCTGAATTCAAGCCAATCCAGGTTGAAGAGGATCAAGTCTAATATGTTGCACAATGGAGGTCATGGGATCCAAGACAAGGTATGCCACCAAATCCACTCTCTTTTGTTGGGCCATATTTCAATTCTTATTCATTTGGTAACCAATGGCAGCCCCCATATCCATCCAATTATGGAGGATATTCACCACAACCTTGGAGTAACCCTCAAAATATCTAGCCTAATCACCAAAACTCTCCACCCCAGTGGCAGCAACCTCAGGGGAGTTGGCAACAGTTTCAAGGAAATTGGCAGCCACCTCCAAGAAACTGGCAGCAAACATCTCAATGGAGGGGAGGACAAAAATGGCCAAACTAGGCAACCACTTACATGCAGCCACCTTCTCAGCTCCAACAACCTGCTATAATGCCTCCTCCTACTAGTTCAAGTTCTAATACACCTAAACCTACTCAGCTACCAGCTCAACCCACACCTAACCCAAATAATAAACCACAGTAGTAGCCAGTATACTTTGTTGATCCAAATCAATTCCCTGCATATGTTGTGAGTGTAAGTGACATCCACTTGCATTCAGGAACTACTTTTCCAGCTCCTTCCACACCTATTATCACTAAGCTTCCTGTGGAAGAAGAGGAGCCTTTGAATGCCCCTATTCAGCCAAGTGTACCTAAAAATCCTGAACCAACCCCAGTCAAGTAGACTGAACAAGAACCACCATTTCCTCAAGGTTGGAAATAACTAAACAAAAGGAAGAGAAGGAGGAACCAACCTTTGACATTCTAGAATAGTTGAAACATATATGTGTCCAGATACCTCTATTTTAGGCCATAAAAGATGTTCCTATATACGGAAAAGCAATTAAGGAAGTGTGCCTTAAGAAGCCAGACATGAAGAAGAAATACCCCACTACGGTTCATGTGGTCGGCCAATTGGCTGACATCATGCTTGGGAAAGTGACTATTCCCAAATATAATGATCTAGGGAGTCCTGTGGTAGGAGTTGTCATAAATGGGATTCAAATAAGGAATGCTCTGATTGATTTGGGAGCAACAATAAATGTAATGACCAAGTATATCCTATAGCAACTAAATGTTGCAAGTATGAGACCTACTCCTACTGTCTTGTAGCTTGTTGATAGTTCTACTGTTAAACCTAATGGGATAGTAGAGGATCTTGTGGTAACTCTAGACTCTTGGGAGTACCCAGCAAAATTCATGGTTATTTCTCCTAAAGCTACACTAGGCGGGTACCCCATTATCCTAGGAAGGCCATGGTTAGCAACAACAGATGCCTCTATTAGATGCAGGACAAGAGACATAACCATTTATGATGGAAAGAGTACCAAAAATCTTGTTCTCTACCCTCCTGCTCAGCCATCCCATGACATGGATAATCTTGTATGGCCACATGTTGGTGAAGAGGCTGAGGAAGTTAATTATGTGACACAACTTATGATGTTAGGCCGAAGCTCTTTCATGCAACTTCAAGAGGAAGATAAAGTATTGTCTAACATAATTCATAATCATTGTGAAATAGAAGAAGCACCATCCTCTCATTTTGTTGATCCAGTAAAGACACTTCCTCCCACTCTTCCTACAACAAAACTTCCTGTAGCAACAAGTATGTCTCATACATTGCTGCCACATGAACTCAAAGTACTAAGAATTAGTGAAGCAACTATGGTAGAGCTAACTACACAAGTGCAAGTGTTAGAAGGAAAATATATAAATATTAACAACAAATTGAGTGAAGAACAATAGTTGTCATTGACAAACTACTGAGAACCCACCATCATGCATTTGCATGGGACTATCATGATATGAAGGGCTTGGATCCTAAGCTTTGCACTCATAGGATTTACATTATAGATGATTGTACACCGGTGAGGCAGCCACAAAGAAGAATTAACCCTGCACTGAGAGAAATTGTAAAAGGGGAACTACAAAAATTGCAAGATGCAGGATTTATCTACCCCATTTCAGATAACCAGTGGGTGTCTCCATTGGTGATTGTACCCAAAAAGGGAGGGAAGTGGAAAGTTTGTGTTGATTACAAGGAACTCAATGTTGCCACCAAAAAGGACCATTTCCCTCTACCTTCCATAGACCAAGTTGTAGATTCACTTGCAGGAAAATAATACTTCTCTTTTCTAGATGGATTCAATGGGTAAAACCAGATCCAAATTGCACTTAAGGACAATGAGAAGACCACCTTTACTTGTCCATGGGGGACCTATGCCTACTCAGTACTTCCATTCAACTTATGCAATGCACCTGCAACTTTTCAGAGGGTAGTCATTAACATATTTTTCAGACATCTCTCATGATTGCATGAAAATTTATATGGATGACTTTACTACATATGGTGTTGATTTCAATGAAGCATTGGAGAATCTCAGGCGAGTCTTAAAAATATGTGAAGAACATAATCTATCTTTAAATAGTGAAAAGTGCTTCATGATGATGCAGGAAGGTGTAGTCCTTGGCCACTACATCTCTCACAAAGGAATTCAAGTAGATCCTGCAAAAAATGAGGTGATCACAAATCTTCCCATACCTGTAAAACAAAAAGATGTTAGGAGTTTCTTAGGACTGTAGGTTATTATAGGTGGTTCATCAAACACTTCAGCAAAATGGCAACACCATTGTACACTCTCCTAACCAAATATGATGAATTCCAATGGACAAGAGACTGTGACAAGACATTTTCTGACTTGAAAGTAGCTTTAACTCATGCTCCTATACTCAAAGGTCCTAATTGGGAGCTTCCTTTCCACATCCATACAGATGCATCATACTATGCCATAGGAGCAGTCCTGGGGCAGAAAGAAGGAGCTATTGAAAATTTTATTTATTTTGTTAGCAAAAACTTGCAAGGAGCTAAATTCAACTATATAGTGACAAAAAAAGAAATGTTGGCAGTGGTCTATTCCCTTAACAAATTTAGGCACTAGATAACAGGCTATCAAATCTTTGTGCACACCAACCATGCAACTATTAGGTATCTCATGAATAAACCCCTGATATCAGGTAGGTTAGCTAGATGGTTATTGTTGATGTAGGAGTTTGACATAACCATTGTGGATAAGCCAGGGAAGGCCAATGTTGTTGCAAAATTTCTTTCAAGGCTGACTACATCATAGGAAAACCAAGTCATTGATGAATCTTTCCTTGATGAACACTTGTTTCCATCATTGTGCAAACACCCTGATATGCTGACATAGCTAACTATTTGGTCATAGGGAGAGTACCTCCTCACTTCTCTCTAAAAGAGAGAAGGGTGCTCATTGAAAAATCATTTCCTTTTTCATGGATTGCAAGATGTTTGTTTTACACTAGGCCATACCATGTCATAAGGAGATGTGTGAGGGAAGATGAGACATATGATATTTTGCATGCATGTCACAACGGACCCTGTGGAGGGAATTTTGCAGCCAAGAGGAAAACAATAAAGATTTTGAACATAGGATATTACTGGCCCACACTCTACAAGGATGCTAGGAGATATACAAGAAAGTGTGATAGATGCCAGCAGATGGGCAGGCCAACCAAATCTAATGAGATTCCCCTTTACCTTCAGGTAGTGATCACTCCATTTGACAAGTGGGTATTGGATTTTATAGGACCAATTGATCCTCCATCCAATGGTAAATCCTATATCTTAGTATGCACTGATTATGTAACCAAATAGGTAGAAGTTAAGGCCATGAAGCATGCAAGAGATAATAAGGTTGCAAAATTTTTTTATGAAGAAATTTTCACACGGTATGGGGTTCCAAGAGAGATAGTGACTAATCAAGGGGCTCAATTCACCTCAACCCTTTTTGCAGTTGTAAGTGTGAATAAGTAAATAAGTAAAACAACTAAAACACTTCTTAATGAAACATTATATCAAGATTTAACAACAATTAAACTAATTTAAAAGCACAGAAAGCTTGAAAGAATCTCACTGTCTCCTATCTCCAAAGATTTATCAAGTTACAGAGGGCTTTCAGATTTGTAAGCACCATAACTGTTAAAATTCCTATATAGAGAATGGAATTGATGCTAAATGCAATGATGTGATGATTTATAATCAAACTAAAAAGCTATGATGCGACTGTAATCTATACGGATATGAAAACTGATGGATGAAATATACAGTAAAAACTATAATGTTGTCGTGATGTGAATTCTATTGATGCTATGATGCTATGATGCTAAATGCTATTGCTATTGCTATTGCTATTGATGTGATTGCTTGATTTCTATGAATGTTGCAGAGTAAGTTTGCACAAAGATTCGGGGTCCATTTCCTGTGAAAAGAAGCTATATATAGATTTACGACAATAGTTTGTGACGGGGCAACACAACAGAGGCCCAGATTCAATCTTGAGATTTGAAGGGTGAGAGATTGAGAAGTTGGAGCTAATGAAGGGAATGGTTTCTCCCCATGAAAACATCAGGCAAGATGATAGGAAAGATCAGAGGAAGAAGATTTGAGAGATTGATTCAAATTTATCTCCAATTTGTCTCCACAGCTTCCCGTGAATGCCAGTTGAAATAAATTGGATTTTGGAATATCAAATTTGGTAGGTGAGTGAATAGATGAATTTGCTTTATTTGAATATTTTTGATTTATTCAATTTTAGCAAAGTAAGAAGATATTTAATTAAATCAAACAAACATTTGATATTTGCTTATTTAATAAAAAGGGATATGATAATTAAATAAGACTTTAGGATATCTTTATTTAATTAAGAGGGAATATGATAAGATAATTAAATAATAAAAACTATTGAAGTTTTCTTATTTAATAAATGGATAAAATATAGAAGAAATAATGATGATAATAATTAAATAAAAACAAAGTATTTAATTTTGTTTATTTAATTAAGAGGAAATAATATGGTAGAAGAAGAATTAAAAGTGCTTAATATAAATAAATATTTCTATTTATTTATTAAGTAGATGAATTTAAGGTTACTTAATAAAATAAGTCGTATTTAATTAATTATCTTTTTCAAACCATTTTTAGGTGTATACATTTTGCCCCTCTTTGAAGTGATGTGTTTACACATTGCTTCAAAGAAAATTTTGCTACTGTTGCTAGTATTGACAGAAAATTTCAGTATGCCCCAAAAATGATTTTTCAGGTGATTGATGGATATATGCCCCCTCGGGAGATAAATTGACGAATTTTTTATTTTTTTTTATGATTTTTCGATGATTTTGATGTAGATTTGATGAATATTCAATGATGAAATAATTTATCTCCCGATAATTGATGTAGAAAGTGCCCCAGGATTTGTTTTGAATTAATACCCTTTAAAAAAAAAATTAAAATAACCCCACAAAAATCCCATCTCCAATAACCTATTAAAAGTCAAAAGGGTCCTTTACACACTCATTTGTGCATTTTGACTTTTGAAATCTTTGTGAGAGAGCTATTTGTGCCATGTGGAGCGAGATGTCGATTTCTTATCACACCCACCGGTTTGAGCGTGTACCACGCCACCAGTGCTTGACCGCTTACGGGCCCTCGGTATGTACCCTTTATTCCCTCATTTTTCGTGGCTTGTCTCATTTTTCACGCTTTTTACGGATTTTTAAAAATTTCAAATCTTTTAGTGCTTTAAAGTTTCGTTGTAGCGCTTTCATTTATTGTTTTAGTGCTTTGAAAATTTTAGCGCTTAGGGTCTTTGTTTTAGCACTTAGGTGTAGTTTTTTAGCACTTTGATAACTTTAGCGCTTAGGATAATTGTTTTAACGCTTTTGTAGGATAAATTAGCGCTTCTAGTACTTTAGCGCTTAGGATATATTTTTTAGCACTTAGACCCTCTATTTTAGCGCTTTGACCCGAAGTTTTAGTGCATTGACCCAATATAATGGCGCTTTTGATATAATGGCACTTTGACCGCCTGTAATAGAACTTTTGATTGATGAAATGGCACATGTCATGATTTAGTGTGTTGAATGCCTATTTTAGCACATTCAAATCAAATTGATGAAGTTTTGTCAAATTTGTCCCCGAATTTGTCAATTTTTTATCGTGTCAACCATTGGTTTGATTCGATTTATAATCCTGATCAGGTAGATGATGTTCAAACTCATGATAGGTGAGGTTTGATGTTTGATTTGATGATAATTATCCTCATGATAGGCGAGAAATAATTATAGTTTGATTGATGAACCTCATGATAAGCGAGGTTGATTTGATGCATTGATGATTGACCTCATGATAGGTGAGGTTCAATGATACTTGATGATTTGACCTCATGATAGGTGAGGTTCAATGATGTTCGCTCATGAGATTTGATCAAAAGTCTCATCAAGAGCTGATTAGTTTTGATATGATATTTTTGATGATTAACATGAAATATTGACTTTGATCTTTTGATGATTATAGGTTCAGTTGGGGAACCTTCAGGTTCGAGAGCGATTCTCATGGACATTTGATCTGATACCACAGTTGGCACAACCTGATACGGCTATTATTACACGTTGTGGACTATCTCCTATTTTATTCATGCCCCAGATTAGGATTAATCAGGTTTTGTTGACAGTGCTAGCTGAGAGATGGCATAGCGAGCACAACACCTTTCACCTTCCTAGCGGTGAGATGATAGTCACCCTAGAGGATGTTTGGCGGATTTTGCAACTTTCCGTTGTTGGAGATGTTGTCATTTATGATTCTACTAAGCAGGGTGGGACGATGCCCTCCGTAGAGTGTTTCAGGATGATCAGATTGTTGGAGAGTGGATTCCATGGCGTGAGATGGTCGATGCATACACCACTTTGCATACAGTGCTTGTTGGTTTCATTGGAGGATTCCTTTGTCCTAATTGCAGGTCAAAGGGATTCTCTGTTGGTTGGGGCTGAGTTTTGAAGAGTATAATCATTCATGGGACTAGATTTTCTTGGGGCATGTGCATGATTTCCCACCTATATCATGATTTACATTCAACAGTGTATCTCAAAGGTCAGAGTTTATCTGCTGGTGTCACTTTGCTTCAGGTATAGGCATGGGAGCACATAGCTATCACGCGTCTAGTTCCAGTTAGACAAAGACCACCTATGAGACCATATGTGTTCAGATATGTTGGCTGCCTTACTTAGTCCAGACTGGGTAAGTTAGAGTATTGTAGGAGAGTGATTGATAACATAGAGTTTGTGACATGGCGTCCCTACCTAGATTGTGATCATTGGGATGATGATGATATTTAGTTACCATTTCTCTGTCAGTCGATGATATTGATTGGTCGGACTCGTTGGATTTTAGAGAGATTTTTTATCAAATGAGTGCATAGACAATATGGGATGGTTCAGGGTATGCCCCAGGGTGTTGGCCATTATGCCCATCGTCAATCAGATTTTGTAGATTAGGGGCCTGGTTTATCATTTGATGTTGTTGTCCAAGATTTTCAGGCCTTGCAGCCATTTGAGTGGGATATCCGTCCCGATATTGTTGAGCCACCGGTTACAACTGATTATGCCGATATCTGGATCTGCATCCTTTTCCTCATCTTACCATTCTAGGTGAGCCTACCCCATTACCCGCAGAGGAAGACGTTCCCGTTGCACATGGTCGGAGGTAGAGGAGAGAGGAGGTTGGGGAGGTTGAGGCGGAGGATGTTGGTGTTGTGGGTGAGGAGGATGTCGGTGTTGAGGAGGATGTTGCTAAGGAGGAGGATAGTGGAGAGGAGAGCAGTGGTAATGATTATAGATTTGACAGTGGAGAGGTTGTAGGTGGGTCGGGCGCTATTTTAGATTTTTCGAAGGAGACAGTGCCTCATAAGAGGCAGGCCGTGAGGGATGTTTCAGAGTAGCTGAGATAGTGGACCTTCGGGTGTAGTTAGAGACTGTTCAAGAGCAACTTGTTCAGGCACAAGGTTTACTAGAGCAGACTCAGGCTCAGATGCAGGCATAGGCCCAATCACATGTGGAGGCTCTAGCATCAGTGCAGGCTTAGTTAGCCACAACACAGTCACAAATTGTAGCATTGACTGCCGAGAGGGATGCTGCTAGGTAGGCTTTTGGGGCAACTCAGACTCAGATTACATCTTTGATAGCTAAGAGGGATGCCGCTAGGTTTGCAACAGAGGGTGATTAGGCTACAACTGAGAGATTACTATAGGTATTATAGAGTACTATAGAGGTAAATATTATGATGTTGTCCCTTCCGAGTAGCGAGTGAGCTACAGGAAACCTCGATATGGCAGGACTCATTCTAGGACTGTTAGTGCGGGTGTGACACAGCCTCTTCGGAGAGACCCCAGAGATCTTGGTACATCTGGTGGTGGTGGAGGGACCCATACTGCAATGCCTGCACCATCTGGAGCCAACAGTTCTTAGTTTCATATGTGATTCTCGTTTGTTATTTTAGATGATGATGTACATTCCGATTACAACCATTTTTTTATTATATATCTCTCTTTTTAGACATCATTGTATACTTGACATCATTATTTTGATCTATATGATTTGCAGTGGACTCTTCGATCCATATGTGTTCTACATGATTCTCTGATGGATGCATTTTCTTTCATGTTCTATATGCTATGTGATGAGTCCTTTGTTATTATGTTATGGATGCAGTTTATATCATGATAATATGCTATGATGTATGATGTTCTTTTATGATGATGTATAATGATGATGTATGGATAATATATGGATGATGTATGGATGATGTAAAAATGTATGATGTATGTGTATGATGTACAGATGCATGATGTAATTACATATATGGTTATGGATATGATGTGTTTGAAATGATATATGATATGCGATGTAAATGGGATGTGTGTTCTTTTATTTTGGTGTAAATGCAAATATATGATGTAATATATGGATGAAAATGATGTATGATAATGATATAATATATGGATGGATTAATGATACATGATATATGATGTAATAGATGAATGTATGATATGTTGTATGATAGAGATTTATATGTAGATGTATGATATATGAATGTTTGATGGGTGTTTTGAAAATGCAATGATAGAGATTTATGTTTTTGAGATTTTCTTTATGCAATTTTATGTGATATGATAAATGCAAACTTATTTGATTCAAATGTGTGAATGTTGAAATGATGATTAAATACTTTCTAATGTATGCAAATGAATATAATGATGCAACTATATGATATGATGATGTTTTTGTTAATGTCAAGTATACTCAATCTTTTAATGAGAAAAGATAACATCGTCTTTGAATGATTCACCATTTTTGTAACAAATACTCTACAGATGCAAAAACTATTATGAATGCAATCTAATTTAACCATGTAAATCTACATGCAAATATTGGCATTTTAACAGTACTTTTGTGCTTTGTATCATCACAGAGCTTTAAAAAATGTTGAAAGTGAGTACAAGCACCAATGGTATAGTTTAGACCATGATGACCTGAGTACTACTTCCATGATTTTTGATATTGCAAGCTAACACAAGCATCGAGGTATAATTAAACCGAAATGACCTGAGCATTTCTTGCGTAAAACAAACAAGAATTAATCACTTTCCTATGTGAATTGGAATGTCATCCATGATACTTTGTAGAGCACTTCCCGCGACAATTCACACAATAGTTATGAGTAATTCACAAATAGCAGATAAAGAAAATATCATTCTCCTTCCTTGCTTCTCTAGTTCAATACATCATCGAGTTGCTCCAAAGAAATGATAACAATGATCAAAGTACAACATATCCCACATTGGCTTAAAGTATTTCAATCATTATTCAGATTAGATCATCCATCTTGATTGTATGATGTTTTTGTGATTTTTGAGATTTTTGACCAAAGACCTTACCTAAAGACCTATCCTAGGGGCCTCAGGGGCTGATCAAAGATTAGCCTTGCCTATGTTATACGCGTAGAGACCATGTAGTTTGACTGAAACAGACTCATGTTTTTGGATTTCCGATATTGACTTTTTTGACGTGTTTTTAGATTTTCTAATGTGAAATGGATGTTTGATGTGTTTCTTATGGTGATTGATGTTTCATGTTGGGTTGTGTTTCGATCATTGTTTTTGGTGTGTTTGTCTTCCTGATGTTTTTCCATATGATTAAGCTCAATGTTATTGCCCCTAATGAAATTCAAATGTTGCCCCAATCCAGGGTGAGACATGACCAAGTGATATAATATGATAATGGATGAAATAATGATGGCGAAAGCAACGACCATGAGATGTGTCCAAATAGTTGGAAGAGCTGATTCAAATCACAAATAGCGCTTGTTTCCAGGTTTTCACTATATGTTTTTATTGTACTTTTTCAATCTTTTTGATTTTTTTGTATTTTTCTCTTTTTTGATTTTTTTTATTATTATTTTTCCCGTTACCAAGATGCCTATTTTCCAGGTTTTCATCAAGGTAACCATTTTCAAAAACTAATTCAAGCACTAGGTGATTCAATATAAAACTTTCTGAGATGGATACTGTTGATAGATTCATCAAACAAATCCCCTTCTAGTGTAGATAATTGATATGCTCCTGATCCATACACTGATATGATCACAAAGGGACCTAGCTAGTTAGGTTCAAACTTCCCTTTCTTTTCTCTATCTTGTTGATTCCTAGGGTTTTCCTTTAGGACCAAGTCTCCAACTTGAAAGACTCTAGGTTTCACCCTATGATTGTAGCTCCTTGACATTCTTTGTTGGTAGGCCTGTAAATGATTGACAACTTGTTGATGACGTTCATCTAGTAATTCCAGTTCCTGTAGCCTAGAAACTCTATAATCCTCATTTGTAATGATACCCTTTAGTGAGACACAGAGTGATGGTATTTCTACCTCAATGGGTAAGATGGCCTCTGATCCATACACCAAGCATATGGTGTAGCTCCTGTTGGTGTTTGAATGTTGGTTTTGTAGGCCCATAGTATAGGATTTAGTTGAACATGCCAATCACGTCCAACATCATTTACCGTTTTCTTTAGTATTTTGAGAATTGTCTTGTTTGAGGCCTCTGCTTGGCCATTTCCTTGTGGATAGTACGGTGTTGAGAAACGATGTTGGATATGGAATTGTTCACATAATTCCTGGATGTTCTAGTTTTTAAAAGGCCTACCATTGTCTGTAACAATGGATTGGGGTACCCCGTACCGACAAATGAGGTAGTTGAGTATGAAAGATGAAATCTGCTTTCCAGTGACAGTTTTTAAAGGAACTACTTCTATCCATTTTGTAAAATACTCTGTTGTTGTGATGATGAACTTGTGTTCATTGGATGAAGAAGGATTTATTTTTCCTACCAGGTCCAGTCCCCACTGACAAAAGGGACATGTTGGTGTGAAGGGTTGTAACTCTTGTGCTGGTGCATGAATTAGATTACCATGAATTTGACATTTCTGACACTTTTTAACATATTGATAACACTCTTTCTCCATGTTTGGACAGTAATACCCCAAATGGAGGATTTTCTTAGCTAAGGTTAGCCCACTTGAATGGGTTCCACAAATACCTTCATGGACCTCTCGTAAGGATATTTCAGATTCGTGATGTTCCAGACACCAAAGAAGAGTACCATCTAGACCTCGACAGTATAGGGTGTCGACAATCAATGTATGTCAGGCGGATTGATGGATAAAGTTACGCTTTTGGTTTCTAGAGATATCAGGAGGAAGGATATTATCCTTGAGGTAAGTATAGATCTCTCCATATAGTGAGGTTTGAGTATCAGTTATTTGGCATATGGTCTGTGAATCAGGATTGTCATATGCAAGGTTAGATAGTTGTTCCACCATAAACTCATAACGACCTTGTTTTTCTGGTAATTGCAAAAGGGAAGCAATTTTTGCCATGGAATCTGTAGCCTTGTTCTCTACCCTAAGTATTTGTTTGAACTTGATATCCATGAAGTACTTTTTGAGATCATCTATCATTTTCTTGTAAGGCATGATATTTTCATCCTTTGTCTGATATTCATCATTTACCTGATAGACGACAAGTTGTGTGTCCCCATACACTTACATTTTTGTGATTTTCCATTCAATAGCTACTTTGATGCCGATAATTAATGCTTCATACTCAGCTACATTGTTGGTACATGGAAACATTAGCCTATAGGATCTTGGGATGGTGTGCCCTTGAGGTGTGACAAATAGGATTCCCACCCCAGACCCTCTTTGTGTGTATGATCCATCAAAATAGAGCCTCCATTGTTGTGTTGTAATATTCAGGATGTCCACATTTGGAAATTCAATGTTCATTGGATGATGATCTTGTAATGGAGTTTCAGCTAGTTGATCTGCTATTACCTATCCTTTGATGGCCCTCCTATCAACATATTGGATGTCAAACTCACTCAAGATCATGACCCATTTTTCCAATCTTCCTATTAGAGCAACTTTACTGAGTAGATATTTCAATGGGTCTATTTTTGCTATAAGCTTGACTGTATGAGTCAACATGTAGTGTCGCAACTGTTGAGTTGCAAAGACCACTGCTAAACAAGCTTTCTCTATGAATGTGTAGTTTATTTCATATCTATTGAGTGTCATGCTGATGTAGTAAATAGCTTGTTCTTTTCCTTCAGAATCCTCATGTGCCAATAGAGCTCCTAAGGATATGTCAGTTGTTGCGATATATAGTATCAATGGTCTCTCTGCCGTAGGTGGCATAAGTATTGGAGGTGACATCAAGTATTGCTTTATCTAGTTAAAATTTGTTTCAAAGTCATGATCCCACTTGAATGAAACATTCTTATGAAGTAGATGATTAAATGGGTGACTCTTGTCTACCAACTGGGAGATAAATCTCCTGATGGATTGCAACCTGCCTTGTAGGGATCGTAATTGACTAATATTTTTAGGTGGTGACATCTCCATTATTGCTTTAACCTTAGCCGGGTCCACTTCAATACCTTTTTTTGATACTATGTAACCAAGGAGTTTTGTCGATGTTACCCCGAACACACATTACTTTGGGTTCAACTTGACATTGAACTTTTCCAACCTAGTAAAGATTTTATCTAGAATTTCCAAATGTCCTTCCCTTGTGTATGATATTTCTAAGATGTCATCCACATAATCTTCCATGAAAGTATGCATCATATCATGGAAAATAGTGGTCATCGCCCGCTGATATGTCGCACTTGCATTTTTCAACCCAAAGGGCATGACATTCCAATAGAATGTACCCTAAGGACAAGTGAATGTTGTCTTTTCTTGATCTTCGGGTGCTATTTTTATTTGATTATATCCTAAGAAGCCATCCATTAAAGATAACATGGTATGTCTCGCTGTTAGATCAACAATTATGTCAATGTTGGGTAAAAGAAAATCATCCTTTGGGCACGCCTTGTTTAAATATCTAAAATCCATGCATATTCTGATGCTATTATCAGGTTTTGATACTGGCACAATATTTGAGATCCATTCTGCATAATCTATGGACTTGATAAATCCTGCATCCAATAATTTCTTCAGCTCAACTTTAACCATTACGGCGATGTGGGGATGCATCTTTCTCAATTTTTGTTTGACTGGTTTGATTCATTTTGGTAGTGATAGATGATGCATTAGGAGATCTGGATCCAATCCTGGCATGTCAGAATAAGACCATGCAAAATTGATGTGTCGCTCCTCAAAGAATTTTGTGAATGTAGGCTTCTCCTATTATGTCATGGATGCTGCTAGATGTAGTATCTTGGCCTTTTCAGTTGTTCCCAGATTTATAGACTGTGTTGGTTCTACTAGTACTAATGATCTATCATGGTAATGCTCTGGGAGAGTGTCAAATCTTCCATCCTTCAGTTCCTTAGAAAGGTTTTCACTATTGGATACATTCTTTATTTTTTCTTTTCCAAAATCTAATGCTGCCTCAAAAAGGTTTTCACCATTAGACTTATTTTTCTTGTTGTCATTTTTGCAACTGGAAGATTTGGAACCCTCATGTTGTGAAGCATCATTATGCATTTTATGGATAGAAATCCTATTAGGTTTATCACTGCAAAGATAGTTTATAATGGCATCATCATTTGAAAAGACTGGTAAATGAATAGGTTTGGTGGGTTCCTAGTCAATAAGTTTGGGATACCTTAAGGGTAATAAGTCATCCAGTTGAGTAAGGCCAATTGTTGTAAGTGTTATGATGGCTAGGTGGTCAAAGTTTTTGATAGGAAGGTTGAGGTCTATGATAGTACTCACCTCCAAGTCGTTTGTCTCACTCGATGTCTAATCGTCCTCGCTTGAGTCATCGATGTTTGTTGATCTCATTACAAATGGTCTATTTCCTGAACTTTGTCCCTCCTCTCGTGAGGGTGTATATGTTTGAATGACATCAATTTGTTTGTTAGTGTAGGATGTAGTAGATAAATGATCCCATTCATACTCATTGGAATCTGTGTCAGAACCATCTCTCATTTGTAGAATCCTTTCTACCACTTTCTGAGTTTCTTCCTCTTTTGTTTTACCTATGTAGCCTAATCCTATTTTGTCTTTAGGTTGCAGAGTTAGAGGTTGAATAGGTTCTATAATACCACCCTTTCTCTTTCCAATTGGTCCTTGGCCTTCATAGCCCATTTTCTCTAAGATAGCCTTCCCTTTTCCATACTGATCTGTTTTGATGTTGATATTCGATGATGTTGAGGCTTCTTCATCCTTATATAGCCAATTTAGAATGGCTTTGTCTTCTGACTCATCTTCGAGGGTACCTGCTTTAACAAATATTTCATTAAGAGTTGTGATTGGTTGTGATGAACTTGGTGTGTTTGACATGGGTTGTCCATATGATTTTGGTGACGGTAGCAATTGTGATAGACACAAAGATTGCTCAAGGGAATATTCTCCTAAGCCTTTGTCCTTTAACTGAACCTTGTCTGAAAAATTGTTGTGATAGCTCATTCATAGGACCTTCAGTGTTGATATAGTCATGTCTGCAACGATTGTTTCCTTTACTTAATCCTTCTTCACAACCCATTTAGATATGAAATTGGGTTGTCTTTCACCACTAGATGAAGTGGAAGTGTTGACTTCTCTATTGTGGGGTACCAGAGTATCTTGATTTGCTTTTAACATGTTTCAAGTTTGTGGATTATTGTTGTCAACTGATATGGTGACCTCTTGTCCATTTACTAGAAATTTTAGACATTGATGGTATGTCGAAGGTATCGCTTGCATTTCATGGATCCATGGATGACCCAATAGTATGTTATATGTTAAGTCCTTGTCTAACACTTGACAAACAATGTTTTTGACAATCGGTCCTACTTGAATTGGAAGTACTATCAACCCTTTGGAAGATCTTTCCTCTTCATCATATGCCTTTATTTTTATCTTTCTTCTGGTGTCAATGGTGTTGTCGGAATAGCCCAGTGCATGAATTAGTTTCAAAGTACAAATATTTAATCCAGCTCCACCATCTATTAAGACACGCTTGACGCGGTGTTTATGGATTAAAACCTCTATATGCAAGGTCGTGTTGTGTGGGTGATTTAGAGACACATCATCTTGTTCAAAGAACGACAGACAATGAGGTGTGGTAAGATGTCCCACCATGGCTTGGAATTGACAAACATCCAAATTATTGGGCACCGTTGTAGCAACTAGAGCCTGTTCTAGAACTTCTTTATGTGATGGTGAAATTTTGAGAAGTTATAGAATAGATATTTGTGTAGGTATCTTTTGTAATTGTTCCACGATGTTGTATTGATGTGATGGGGGAGTAGTGTTTTTGGAGGAAATTCCTTTCAGTATCACTTTGGACTGCCCCCTTGTCGTTATATTGACTTGTTGATGGTATTTTGTTTCCCTAATCTTTAGGACATTGATTTGATTGTCAGATGCATTTGTGTTGGGAATCATGTTCAGGGATTCAATGTCATTGATGTTTGTGTTATTTTTTTGATTATCAATATAATTTTTCTCAACCTCAGAAAGGCAAAGAATGGTGGTGTCATAGACATAGTTTATACTTTTTCCTTTACCACTTGAAGAAGACTCTCCTTTTTCATAGTTGGGTAATGGATTGGTAAATGCGTTGTGATCGTTGTTTGATTAATTCCCTTCAACAAACACCTTATCTGCTTCAATCAAGTCTTGTATCAAATGCTTTAATTGCATACAATCATTTGTTTTATGTCTCTTATTCTTATGAAAGTTGCAATAATTGGCATCGCTCCACCAAGATGGTTTTAGCTTTGGCTCCCAATTTCGGGCTTCTGGTAAAGTAATAAGTTTGTTTGCAATGAGCTCTCTCATTGTTGATTCCAAAGTTTGTCCTAATGGGGTAAATCTTCGTCAATTGGATTGTCTTTGATATGACAATCGAGATTCCCCATTGTTGGTGTTATTGTTTTGAGTAGTGTTTTGATTGTTATTTTGATTTGCTTTAATGGTTGTTGTTGTTAAATTGAATACTGGTTTTGTATTTTGCGTTTCTGTTATAGCATCGTTGCTTCCAGTATTTCTATTTTTCTGCCAAAACTTAGGCTTGTCATTGTTTCCATAGTGATTTGTGTTGTTGGATGTTTCACTGTAGTGCTTAATCACTCCTCGTTTGACTAAGGCTTCTTCGATTTTAAGCCCATTTTCAATTACCTTTTCGAATGTTGGGGGACATTGTAGTTCGAGTCTATAACTCATGTCATCATTTAAATTGTCGATAAATAGTTCAATCTTCTCCTCTTCATGTATAGATCGAGGATATCTTGTGAACAATTTTCTCCAACATTGTAAGAATGACAAGAAAGTCTCCCCCTTTTTCTGTTTCAGGTTATACAAATCCTTTATGGTTACGTCATGTGTTATGTTGAAGGAGAATTGAGAAATGAATTTGTTGACCAGTTCTTCAAAGGATCGAATCCCTGGTTGTAATTTTGAGAACCATTCCATAGAATGGGCTCCCAAACTCCTAGGAAATAACCTCATGAGGTATGTATCTTCTTGTCCGAACTCGAGGCTCATTGTTCTAAATTCCCGTACATGGTCAATCGGGTTTGATTTTCCATTGTATTTGTCGTATTTAGGAAACTCACAATGCCTCGGGAAGGGTATCATATCCACACACGGATGAAAAGGGTAAGGAAAAATGTCCTTTAATAAGTATTTCTTTATGGTTCCTGTTTGCATATTTTGAATCTGTTCCTGTAAAGTCTGCATTTGTGCTGTTAAAGCAATCACTTGATCTATATCTTGTGTGTTGGTTGGTTCTATTTTGTTTGTTCTTGGTGTTTCTTTCAATCGATTCATGTCAAAATCCTTTGGTAGTTTTGCGCCTAACTCCGCTAACATCAAGAGATATTTCTCCATGTCTTGTTCTAAGACCTTTTCCATAAATTTATAAAAAACTTGGATCCTGTTGGGCGTGTTGTATATCTTCTTGTGTTATTTCGTTGGTATCTTGTTATCAAAATCGGTAGAAGGGGTTTTCTTTAGTCATGTTTGCATTTTCAATTTCCTTCTCTCTGAGTTTTTGTCTTTGCAACCTTGTCAAGATTGGCATACAATTTTTTGGTAGTTTTCACTAAAATTGGATCTCCTGTGTTGTGATTAGTGTCAATTTGATTTTAATGAAACCAAATAGAATAATGTATTCTATTTGGCTAGGCTAAGTTGAAAATCTGATTTCTGAGTTTTTATTTCATGATGATAGGATGTCAGAATCCTGATGAGGAAACTTGACTCAATAATCTAGATTTGTTTTGATAATTTGACACTTTTGTATTTTGCAAGATCTGAGTTTATGTTAAAAAGAATTTTGACTTGTAAAAACCTACTTTGTTTAAGGTTTTTAGGACAATGTTTGAATTGTGAAATGTTCCTGACTGGTAAAAACTTGAGTTTCTGATGGTAACAAACCTAACAGATGTTTTTGAGAGGTCTCTATTTTTTTTTTAGTTTTGTGGAAGTGAAACAGATGGAAAAAGTTCTGTTGTTAATTGTTGAAGCGCTAAAAGATAATGCATAAGCACTAGAACAGATTGTAAAAACACTATGACACTGATTTTCTGACTCTGACAGAGTTTGGTTTACTGTTGACAAAAGCGCTATAATATGTGGCAGAAGCGTTGAAACATGTGGCATAAATGTTGTTTTTAACTGTGGAAGTGGTAGAATAATGTGCAAAAGTGTTATAATAGATGGTAGAAGCGTTGTTTTGTTTATTGCAAGGCGGGGGGTGGTAATACAAGTCTTGCAGTTGCTATGTCTGCTTTCTCTTCTTCTTCGTCTAAGACTATGGATGTTGTGAGAAATTGAGGGGGTGTTTCGTTCTTCTCAAAAATAAATGTTCTCAAACTGTTGATAATGTCAGTTTGGGTACCTTCAATGTGTACATTACCGGGTTGAAATATTGGTGTGGTTAGCCCTGGTTGTTGAACGAGAGTTGTAGGTCGCCAAATGGTCAAAAAGGTATGTTGTATGATGGTTTCAATATTTTATCAAAATGTTTATTCACTACCTATTTCCAGGCAGGAGGTAGTAACATGGGTCTTCCTACTGCTATGTTTTCTTTTTCTTCTTCTTCGTTCATGATGATGGATGTTGTGAGAAATTGATGGGGTGTTTTGTTTTCTTCGTAGATGAATGTTCTCAAACTACTAATGATGTCAGTTTGGGCACTTTCAATGTGCATAAGGCTAGGTTGTACAATAGGTGTTGTAAGGCCTGGCTGTTGAATGGGAGTTGTAGGTCACCAAATGGTCATAAGGTGTGGTGGTTACTCCCTGTTTTTTGGATGACAAACCTAATGTTTCTAAGATTTGTCTACTGCAAGAACTAATCAGGTCAGTTGGAGTATTCTATGGCGGGTTGTGGGATGGAAGATTGACGAATAGGTTGACTACAGTTTGGTTCTTGTGAAAGAGCTCTTCTTTGTAAATAAGCTTGTGAATACAAGGGTTCTAAAGCATAATCATCACTGTAACCCCTAGCGAAATCGTGAAACCTATGTATGAAAGTTCTATGATGAAGCAAAATCTTCTTACTTTGATACAAGAAATGTCTTCTTTTCAAAAGGTTTCTGTAACTAAGTGGTTTGTTTGGTTTTTTTATTTTCTGTGTAAGGGATTTCTTGACAAACTTTGTGGTTTTCCAATCCCTAATCATATATTTCTCAATTTGATTTTGTCCAATTTGTTGTATTTTTCAGGATGATCTTTTATCTGGATTTTAATGATTTTGAAATACACAACAATCAAATGTAGACAGTTGTTTTTAAGAGCTATAATCTAAACATATAGTGTATGTTCAAAGAACCACGTGTGGTCCTATTTTCACTAGTTTGATAACAAAAATGCACTTCAGACAAACTCACTCTTAAATTCAAAAGGTCATCGTTATACTCAACAACCCACAGCTTAAAATTGTGTTGACTCACACAATTGTGTCACCCCCTAGAGGGCGCCCCTATTTTTGTCTTTTCCAGGTGCGTACTCAAGGTTAGATTTCTCGATCCCCTGAGCAAACAATCCTTGGAAATTATATGGTGAGTATCTTGGGGGCAGATTCTTCCCTCCCCTTGCACTGCAAATATTACAATGTTTGGTTACTGACTCAACTGGATACTACACTATGGTTCTTAGAAAGGGTTTCCGTTTGGAGCAGCAAGTGATAAACTCCCTCAAGAGACCTCTCAACCTTTAGAAGAAAGGTTTTGGGGATGGTTATCTTGCACACTTCTGACAAAGGTGGGTTTCCCCAAATTCGCTTTAAATTTTAGAGTGGGGTGGAAAACCTGGCTTTGGTTGTTACCCACTTAGGTCGTTCCCGTAGGGTGAGTAATTTTTCCCACTACGGTAGGCCTTCTAAAGGATTTAATAAAGCTCAAAAAATGCATGAAATAAAGGATGAGTCTGGCGTTTTGATCACCCAGTTAAGGGGAGAGCATATGTCTATCACCACACAAACAAAGAAGTCAACTTGTTCAATTTTTAGAGCCCAAACGACAATTTTCTATCTAATGTGAAGATGTTGCTTCACAGTGAAGATATTGCTTCATAAAAAGACATGGTGTTCATTTTTAATCGCAAATGTTTGGGGACTACCTTGGATTGATAAATTTTAAACCAAATTGAAGAAGTGACTATCCTAGGATTGATAAATTTTAAACCAACTGAAGAAATGAAGTTACTGGCTGCGGTTGTGTCAGATCCAGATAACGATTTATAGAAGCGCTATAACAAAGATTAAAAGTGCTATAGAAATGCTCAAAAAGCGCTATAGAAAGTGGCAAAAGTGCTATAAAATTCTTCAGAAGCTCTATAGAAATCGTCGAATGCACTAAAACAATTTTGAAATTTGGCAGTCGGACTGTGTTGAAAGCTTTTCGATCGAAGCACTAAAACAATCCTCCAAAGCGCTATAGTTTTCGTCAAAAGCGCTAAAACAGGCATAAGTGCTATAGTTTGGCTCAGAAGCGTTGCAGAATCTTTCGATTGCGCTAAAAGAGTTACGCTAGATTCCTGTACGAAATCTTTTCAAAAAAACTTGTTAAAAACAGGGGGTTGGAGCCCCACAGTGGGCGCTAAAATGTAAGTGTGAATAAGTAAATAAGTAAAAAAACTAAAACACTTCTTAATGAAACATTATATCAAGAAATTTAACAACAATTAAACTAATTTAAAAGCACAAAAAGCTTGAAAGCGTCTCATTGTCTCCTATCTCCAAAGATTTATCAAGTTACAGAGGGCTCTCAGATTTGTAAGCACCGTAACTGTAAAAATGCCTATCTAGGGAATGGAATTGATGCTAAATGCAATGATGTGATGATTGATAATGAAACTAAAAAGCTATGATGTTACTGTAATCTATATGGATATGAAAACTAATGGATGAAATCTACAATAAAAACTATGATGCTTCCATGATGTGAATTCTATTGATGCTAAATGCTATTTCTATTGCTATTACTATTGATATGATTGCTTGATTGCTATGAATGTTGCAGAGTAAGTTTGCACAAAAATTTGGGGTCCATTTCCTGTGAAAAGAAGTTGTATATATAGATTTATGGCAATAGTTTGTGACGAGGTAGCACAATAGAGGCCTGGATTCAATCTTGAGATTTGGAGGGTGAGAGATTGAGAAGCTGGAGCTAATGAAGGGAATGGTTTCTCCCCATGAAAACATCAGGCAAGATGATAGGAAAGATCAGAGGAAGAAGATTTGAGAGATTGATTCAAATTTGTCTCTAATTTGTCTCCATAACTTCTCGTGAATGCGAGTTGAAATAAATTGGATTTTGGAATATCAAATTTGGTAGGTGAGTGAATAGAGGAATTTGCTTTATTTGAATATTTTTTATTTATTCAATTTTGGCAAAGTAAGAAGATATTTAATTAAATTAAACAAACATTTGATATTTGCTTATTTAATAAAAAGGGATATGATAATTAAATAATACTTTAGGATATCTTTATTTAATTAAGAGGGAATGTGATAAGATAATTAAATAATACAAACTATTGAAGTTTGCTTATTTAATAAATGGATAAAATATAGAAGAAATAATGATGATAATAATTAAATAAAAACAAAGTATTTAATTTTGTTTATTTAATTAAGAGGAAATAATATGGTAAAAGAAGAATTAAAAGTGCTTAATATAAATAGATATTTCTATTTATTTATTAAGTAGATGAATTTAAGGTTAATTAATCAAATAAGTCGTATTTAATTAATTATCTTTTCCAAACTATTTTTAGGTGTATACAACAACACTAGTCAATGAGTACAACATAAGGCACAAGAAGTCTACTCCTTATCACCCTCAGGCCAATGGCCAAGTTGAGGTGACTAACAGGGAAATTGAAACCATTATGACCAAAATAGTGGTTGTTCATAGGAAGGATTAGGAAAACAGGCTGCCAGAAGCTGTCTAGGCCTATAGGACAAGCTGGAAAACAACAATAGGCTTCACTCCTTTTGAGTTGTTGTATGGAAAGACAACTATGATGCCCATTGAATTTGAGCATAAGACTCTTAGGACTACACTAGACTTGGGTATGGATATCTCTAAGGCACAAAGGGACAAAATCATGTAGCTCAATGCTTCAGATGAGATGAGGAAGGCAACCTTGCATCACACAGAGGTAGTGCAAAATCAGAGAATAAAGTGGCATGACAAATTCATCAGGGACAAGAAATTCTAGCCAGGAGACTGGGCACTGCTCTACGACTCAAGATATCAAGATAATGCAAGAAAATTGCAAACACGATGGCTAAGACCATATGAAGTTGTTGAAGTTTTCCCCAATGGTGTTGTTCAGCTCACCACCATTGACCTTGTCAGATTTAAGTTACTTGTCAATGGTCATCACCTCAAGTTGTATCACAAGCCAACTTCCAAGGAGGAATTCCTGCAACAATTCTCTCAGCATGCAACTCCCGAACTTCCTGCAGCTGAAGGAAGTGGACCTAATGTCCCTCGTTCTGGCTAACTAAGGTACGTAACTTGTCATAATAAAGACTTCCACTTTTGTGGGGGTCCACTTCTTCATTCATTCACCCATCTGCCCATCCATATCCACCTTTCTCTCTCTTCCTTCACACTGCCATAACTTCACTTCATTCCACCATCATTTCACTTTATTCCACTCCACTTTCATTAATTTCTCAACTAAATTTTTAAAAGATGACCGGTACTTTCTCCATAATCTTTGCAACAAATCTTCCAAGAATTCAGGTACGTGTGCATCAATTTGTTATATATTAATTGTCTCTTAAGTACATTCATTTAATTGTTGTACATTAATATAGACGTTCTCCATAACATGTGATTATTCCCTGCCCATGTCAAGTCGTCATTACTCCTGTGCTGTGAGGACACATGCTCCAATTTAGGTTGGGGGGAAGTGTGAATACCATGTCCACGTGTTAGTTCATGTTGGTTCACGTCGACAAAGTTTAAATTGAGCCAATTTGAATTTTGAGTGAGATGATGACTCACATGTGTGAGGTGATATCAACCACTGCCATTTTTCTCGATCATAGCCTTCATTTATTACTCCTTTACTGCGTTTATTGCTCTTGTCATAATCCTAAGTCACCAAAAAAGGAAAATTCAGACGACATTGGCATTGGGAATTTAGCAGTGTTGCTAGAAGGATAAGCTTAGCTTTCAGACGAAGATTGCAGGAAGAGAAACATTGTAGAGTGATTGTTTAGTACCAGAATGTTGTGAAGTGCCAAGCCTTGGGTTCATTGTCATGACTTCACTCATGTACACCTTCTATCTTATCCACAATCAGCTTGATTCTGTGTTCCAAAATTATTTGTAATGTATTAAGGATCTGACCTTTCACCTTTTCTTTTGTATCCTCATTTAGTCTTTTCAGGTTTTCAATCTCCTACTTCAAACCTTGTTTAAGTGCATTTACCTGATCAATAGGAACTTTATTTTCACCAAATTCTTGAGATGTGGAGGGTTGATATACCATATTTTCCTTTCCTTGAGAGGATTCAACCTTCTCCAATTGTTGCTTAAGTCTCACATTTTCCATAAAAAATTTGTTCACTTCGTCGTTCAAGTCAAAATAGGCTTTTTCATATTTTGTCAACTTGAGTTCCATGCTTTTGACAGCATCTCGAGTAAACATAGCAGAGTGCATTGTCATAGTGGATGCTTCTAGTGTTGAGGCATCCTTGAGCATTTTGACTATCGCCATTCCCATCATTTCTTGCACTACATCTAGTAGCCTTGGCTTTTTTGTGTTCTTTTGTTTTTCCTAGAGAGACAAGGTTTCAATCTTGGGGTTATACCCTGTGCCACTCATGCCTTCCTCTGAGTCAAACTATGCAACTAGCATGGATCTTCCTGATTCCTGACTTGGTCAAGCAAAAACAAATTCTTTAATTCTACCCTTGCGATGAGTAACATATTGCTTTTCAATATCATCTCCCTAGCCTCTTGGGGGCTAACATTCACTTCATCTATTTGTATCTCCTTGAAAGTCTGAGCTACAATTTGGTCATGTTGGGATTCATCAGTCCCCATCTTATTAATCTTAATCCTCTCCTCAAATTCCTTCATCTTCATTTTGACCCAAAAGTCCTTAAACTCAGGGGTCTTTACAAATTCATCATCTTCTACAAACCTCAAAGAGGCTATCAACTTTTCATCTTCATGCAGTTCAACTTCTCTCTGCACCTCCATGTCCACCCTTGCATCGAGCTAGTGAGCTTCAATTTTACATTCAACAAGTGGTTGATTAACTTCAGTACTATCTTTCATGTGTCTCAATACACTAGCCACTTCTTCAGTGTCCCCTATTTCTTCTAACAATTCGTAGGACACTAAGGGGGTTATATCCTCAACCTTCTATCTTTTGGACCTTGATTGCTCTGGTGGTGACACTGGAGAATAATGTTGCACTGACATTGTATCAGGAGGAGATTCAGGGATTTCAATTTATCTTGGCTTCCTAATAGGTAGCTTGGTGGTTTTAGCTGGCTAGCTCTCAGTTCTCCTTGTTGTTTCATCATATAGTTTTTCAAAATTATCAAACATTAAATCAATTTCTCTTAAGATAACTTGTCTCATCCACAAAGAACCCCAAGAAATTAGGGTCTTCCTTTTTCTTTTCTTCTTCCACTTTCATCAAGATGTCCCATTTCCTTCTTCTCCGCACACTTCAAGCTACTGCGAACGATTTGATTGACACTTAATTTAGAATATATGAATTTTTGAACTCCGTCACTTCACCATCAACGCAAGTTCATGTTAAAAAATTGTAGTGATCACTTACGTATGCAAATTTTAAATATGCACACTTGATCTAAGAAGATTGTGTGGCCCAAAGTCATCTCAGTTAATTAATTATGATTTCATCATAAATGTGGTGCCAACCTATACCGTAGTCCCACCGTAATAAGTTAAGACTCCTGCGAGGTGGCAGGTTCATATTCATTCTATTTTAATCCATCTTATTGTACTACATGCTACCCTTGATGTCATGATATATTTGTTGTGGGGTTGCAAGTTACATCATGGTTGCTTACTCTTTACCATCATCCTACCCACACTCCTATAGACCATTGCGGTAGGGCAGTGAATTTACACATTGTGTCTTATGTCCCGCACACCCGCTACACCTTATCAATGGAGATTATACACCCCCGCGGGGGTGTGGTATTTAGTTTTTATGCACATCTTGATAAAAGTATAGGGGTGTAGCATGAAAAAGTGATCTAATGAAGATATTTGAATGGGTTTTTGATGAATAACAGGAGGATTGGGGTTCTTCTTAATGGAGTCTTGGGGTTTTATTCTTCTACGTGGTGGTATAGTTATGCAATTTTTTTCAATTCCAACACACTCATCTCACTATAAAATATTCCAAGTCTAGGCAAAAGTCATGATAATCTACTTACAATTACAATAAAGAAAAATATCAAACTAAAAACATCTCTATAAATGGTTCATAGACAATATCTAATATGATTTTTTTTTTTGAAGTTTCATTAGGTATTGTGAACAATAATAAATGTTATGTTAAGCAATGTGTGAAATTATGTCAAGAGATGTTCTAGAGTGTCAACTAGATAAGAAACATCATGTGATGACATAAAAAACAAAAATACATCCTACATATATTTAAAATTATAATAAATCTAAAATGAAATAAAATATTTTTTAAGAAAATTAAAATTTATGTTGTTACCTATATTGAAACCCCGATTTTCCCTCCTCCTCTCCCTGCACCCATTTCCAACAATAACGATCTTTGCCTTGGATGGGAGGAGGTGATTAACAACACGTCCAAGCTCCTTCTATGCACAATAAATATGGATTTTCCTCTTCTCTAGAGAAAGCTTCTAATTCTCTCCATTGTGTATCTAGCTCTTCAAAGGATGCTTCCAGGCTCCCAGAGAAAGATTGTAGCAAAAGAGGGTATAGGGAAAGACTTCCTCTTTGGCACTAGGTAAGATTTCACCCATTGTGGATCTTGGAGATGTTGTCATGGGGGTGGGAAGAGCTACATAAAAAGCATTCTTTGATTTGTCACTTCTATATTTTCTAGTTAAATTTGATAAAGTTGAATGAATGAATATAAAAACATAGATAAATTTAATGGAGGGTGAATTATGCATAGATTCTTGTGTTAAAGGTTTCTTTATGTGAGATGTGAACTTCTAGACTATAGATCAATGTTGTTATAGAGAGGTTCATGGATTTAGGGAAAACTCTTATCTAGGTATAAAATTATGAAACTCAAGCTTCAACCCTTTCACATAATTTTTTTAGCTACTTCAATTTAGGTGAGGCTTTGAAATTTTCTGACACATTTTTAAGGTTTCTCTTGTCTTAAATCGATAAAAAAAATCTATGGGAAATAATTTAGGACAAACATCCATTGAAGACCAATTCTCATTCACTCTATACTCATCCTTCACTTTTGTTCAAATTTTACTACAAATGGGTCTTTCACAACCTACCTACTGAAATTAGAATCAAGGATGGTTCCAAAAATTGGAACCAAATGGTGGACTATAAAGGGATTCCATTTAGATGTGATAGTATTAAGACATAAGTCATAAGGCAAAAGATTATTCAAAATGTTCTCCTCCTGCAAAACAACTAATTCCTTGAAGCAAGCAAATTGTTAGAAAGGGGATAGCCTCAACAATCAATGTATTTTCCTATTACAAAAGATGGTGATGGAGCTAATGTCTCAACAAAACTTGATTTATTGTCTACTCCAACTCTTAACAACATGTTGGATAAAAGGATTGAAATTGTGAAGGCACCTAAACAAGCCTTAGAGCCATCTTTTGAGGAGGTGTCCTTACAAAACATTGAGCTTATGTCTCAACAAAAAATGATTTATTGTTTGCTCTATCTCCCAACAACATGTTGGATAAAAAGATTGAAATTATGAAAACACCTAAACAAGCCTTAGAGCCATCTTTGGAGGAGGTGTCCTTACAAAATCAAAGTCTCAAACTAAAAACTTTATTATGAAAAATGATTGAACCTTTGTCAAATAGAGAAAGAAGACATCAAGCAAAGCAGGAAATAGCAAGTGTTTGATGACTGTGTGTGCATTCACATGATAAGATGGGAAAATATGAACTATAAAAAAAAAAATTGTTTGTTGATTTAGGCTTCTTTTTTTCATAGGTTGTTTGAACTATCAACATTTATGTTTAATTATAACACACCCCTATTTATGAGCTTGGTACACAATCTTTTCTTTTTTAATTTTTTAAAAGAGAAATCATTTAGACCACAACTTAGAAACCTCAAAAAATGTATGTCTATATATAATAAATAAAATAGTTCAAAATAAAATAAAATAATTCTTAAATAAATAAAATAATTTTGATATCTTGATGTAAAATACCCAAAGAAATTTTCCGAAATTCAAGAAGAAAAAATAAATTTGCTTTGATTTAGTAAAACAATGTGTCTATTAATTTTATTAATAAAATTCAGTGGCTTGAACACTACGTCGCTTTGGCCGAGTGGTTAAGGCGTGTGCCTGCTAAGTACATGGGGTTTCCCCGCGAGAGTTCGAATCTCTCAGGCGACGCATAAGGTTTTTCCTAGAATTTTGTGTAATTCGTAATGTTTTTTTGTTTTGTTTGATTTAACTTATTAGAGTGACATTCATCCCAGGGAAGCATTCTATTGTATTTGGTCGGTTATGAATGCAGGACGCCGTAGTGTGAGAAGACGAATTTTGGTTTTGCTTAGGATAATAGATTTATGTCTATCAAATTTCCTATTAGGATAATAGAAAAAAAAGTTATCCACTAGATTTTAAATATAGGAAATGTATTAGAATTTTAAAAAAGGAATTTATTTAAATCTATTATATATAATGATTCGGATTTGTTTCAAGTTGTGTTTGGTCTTGGTAATTGCAATCCCTACTTTCTTAATTTCATTTGAAGTAAGAGAACAGTTGGTGGTGCTAGTGTGCACCATAGGGATTGTTGTGCAAGGGTTGAAGTTCATGAAAATTCAACGACAAATATATGATTATGTTGTTATGAAAGAATGCTCTAAATGTTTAGTGGTGTGTGAAATGATTAAGGGATGATTCCTTTGAATACATGCCCTAAACACATAATTTGAACTTTTTGGTGCACACATTGACATGTAATAGTCTTGTTCTAGATTGTTAGTCTTAGAATATATATAATTTGGAATAGATGGACAAGATTGTGCTTACAGTCCTATCTAAGGGACAAAATAGCAACTATAATCTAAGACGGGGAATTTTGAAGAAATTTATCAAGGATGTTCTTAGTGAAGTATGGACATAATTGAGTTTGTATTAGTCTCTAATCAATGAGTGCACCAAAAGAGCCCCAAAATGTGCTAAAACCATGCATTGAAGTCATCAACACAAAATGGTGTAAAATGTGAGGAATAAGTGTAATGGTATGCACTTCCCCCCTCTACATTTCATCCCCACTTTGTTGTATGTGAAAAACTAAATGTGTATGCATACCAAAGTAGAAATAAGTAAAAAAAATAGAAGATAAAAGATATGAATCTTTTGAATTTTGAGTTACTAGAATAAATATGTGCTTCCATCTTGTGAAATTTGCATAGGCACTACATATGATGATAATAATATGCTCCTTTCAATTATGTGAACTATGAAGGAGTGCACACAAATAGAGGAGAGGAAAAAGAATAAAATTGTGACTAAAAATTGAGTGTGTGACAAGTATGATATGTAAATGTAAAATTAAGTGAGTAATGCATACTTCTTGTGTACTTACATGTACGTGATCCATACTACTAAAGGATGTAAATGAAAAATATGACCCTACATTTTATCCCCAATGACTAAGTGTGAAGACATTTTTAACACTTGCATCAAGTAAAATACCTTGCTCCACAAGTGGTAAGATCAAGTGAAAGTGTAAAGAGGAACATGAAAATAACACAAAACACACTATCAACATGTATTGAAAGAGGTGAAAAATTAACCAATAAGTTTAACAATTTTGGGTTTTTGTGGATATATCTCAATAGAAACAAGGAATATGTTATTAGATCAATACCCCCTTTGAGACCATTCCTTAGAATGCATGTTATATAGATGATGATGTATGATAATTTATTGTTAATCTATGAATAAAATGGGTATATAATAGTGGAAGTAATGGTGAATTCTTTGAAATAATTGATGTGGTTATTATGATGAGTGATTTGTTCATGTGTCTTTCCTTCATATTCATTATGTGTTATAACTTCATCAATTTATAGTTTTCTAGGTGTATCATTATATGCCATCAAATCAAATATGTCCATCATTACTAACATCGGAAGGGTACTCATTGATTTTTATTTGATTAGACTCATCATGCGAAGGTACTAAAGATGTATTTGCATTATCATGAATATCGTCAACATGTATCATATTTTTGCTAATAAGATATTGAATTCTATGTTTAAGTGTGATGCACCAACCTGTAACATCCCAAATTGTGACGTACTATTTACCATTACTAGATAGAGTAAATGTGAATTATGGAGGTGAATTAATGATGCTAGTACCTTGTTTTCAATATGAATGTTATTTCATTCGATGTTATTCTTGGTGAAATACTGCATAAAGGAGAATAAAAGGTTATTGATTTGTGAATAATCTAACTTTTGAAATGTTTCATGTATTCTGCTTTGTTTTGAGCATATGACTCCCGTTGTCGTGTCATGATGTGCAGGAAACAGGTTCATACCTCCAAGCAGAGGAGAGATATCACTCGGGGAGGAACTTGGTCGGGTAAACAGTAACGAGTACCAATTGGGCATACACACACATATTATAGACTGAGTAAGCTAAGTCATTTGTTGAGTTAAGGGTAAGTCATCCGTAGGCTTGTTTATTACCATTAGGAGTCGTATCCACTTCTGAATGTGTGAATAAGTGATGCTTGCCAGTATAACCATATGTGAAAAAATGTTATTGGTTAGGAGGTGGGCATGTGTATATGTATATATACATATAAATACGGTATGTACAGGTGTCCATAAGTATATTCATGTCTATACAAACGTATGAGAGCAGATGGATATGCCATACGTGTGCATCGATATAAATACATTTATGAATACATATACATAGAGGAAGTATACAAGTAAATATACATGTATACATACCCACAACCAACCTGTTATATATATGTGAATATGAATAAATATTATGATGATATTACCTCAGAATCTATGTATACACATATATATACATATACATGGGTACGTATAATGAAAGTATGCTGACTGGCTCGTAGTATACGTACATTGTAATTTAAAATGTATTTGTATATACATGTATATATGTAAAGGTAAATATATTTATATATTTAATATTATATCAAGTATGTATATAATATAGTCTTTACAAAATATATATATGTATACGAGATTATTTAAATTATTAAATTTAAATAATTATACATAAATATATAATGTAAATTAAAACTATATTATATAAATATTTCAATATAATAAAATAAATATATAGATAATTTTATTAAGTGGTATTGAAAAACAAGTAAAGTGAGAAAACTTTTAAATATTTAAGAGAATAAATATGGGACTCAAATATAATTGAGTTAAAGGATTTAAATTCTTTATCAAAGGGTAAATATTTTGAATAACTTGACTATGGGGAAAATATAAAACTCAACATAGGGAAATCGAGCCTTTTATTTGAAATATTCAAATCAAAGTAAAATCGAAATAATTTGAGAACATTTGAAAAGGGGAAAATGAAATACGTTTTTAGAGTTCATTCCCGTAAAAGTGAAAATGACGTATGAGAATTGAAATGGCGCCTGTAGAATCGCACGACCATGGCCAAGATAACTGAATGCGGCTGAGATAAATTCGAGTGCAGCCAAAAAAATGGGAAAGGTGGACGCCATCTGATCAGGGACTTTGTCTCTGCATAAATTTTCATTTATCCTTACCTGTTGAATCGCGCCTATACCTGTAGGTGTCGCGATTTTAAGAATTTGTCATGTGCAAAATAAACGTTCTTCATTGCTGTCAGCAAATGGAAGTTGAAATCTTCTCTAAAAAAGTGACACATTTCTTATTTGAATTATTCCAAACCTTGTTGGTAGTTTGGACGCCTTAGAAAGAGGAATTGGTTAAGTTTTGAAACACTATATAAAGCCTGCAATGCTTATTCTTCAATACACGAATTTAGAAGTTTGCAAGTTCGATTCTATTCTCTTCAAGTGAGTTTATTCTGTTGTGAAGTGTGCAATATTAGGTTGAGAGTGAGTTTTTCCTTGTTGAGAGTATATTCTGTTCTGCTGTGAGAATTTTCATCAATTCTGGAAACCAGTATTTACTTGGTAGAGAAGTCGTTTCTGTCATTTGTCATCTCTTTGAGTAGCAAGTTGAGAGTATCTTCAGCTGGATTGAGTGTCCAATTTCAGAGGTGGCTGGATATCCTTTGACTGGAAGCTGAAGGTGTAGCAATTTTCTACTAGAGTAGCAACTGTGGAAAGCTATTAACATGCATGCTATCTCTTTTATGTTTCCATGTTTTGCTGCTTTGATAAACAGAAGAAAGCCTGTTTTATGTCCTCTGTTTGAAAATATGTTGGTAATAAAGATTGTTTATATGATATATTATGAGTTGAAAATCTGAAGAATGATTTCAATTATTAAAATATATTTTGGGAAAGAGAAAGACAAATACATGCTTTGTACTATTAGCTTTGCATTTATTAGTAGATGGACTTACTGATGCATTGAAGATTCAATGGCATTATTTGTATTGACTCCATATAAGGAGTGTATGCTTGTGTATAGTTATTTAATACTAGGAATGGATTGAGGGCATTTAATAAGCTACATATCACAACTAGTTATAAGTTAACTTAGTCAAGTTAATGAAACTCCTAGGATGAGAGTATCCAGTATAAGGGAGATAGTTGGAGGTACTTGTTAAAATGATCTTCGTTCTAGTAGATAGTTTGTTGTAGGAAGTCTAGGGTACAGACTACCCTGATAGACCAACCTACGCGTAGTGTAAGAAATCCTTAAGGTAAATCGGCCCTGAGTAGTGTATATGATAGATGACCTTCATTCGAAGTACTGAATGATAATACTTTGGCCAAAGTAGTGAAATGTTCAACTTCCACTTAGACGTGAGTTAGTTGAGACTACACTGTCAGTTCATTGTGATCCCGAAGTACATACTAGTTCAAGAGATGTCGTATGCACAGGACCTAGTTATGTAGGAACACAACACTATGCTCAGTTGGTAATCGTTAAAGGATACCTCACCAATCTCTTCTTCAAAGGGAGGGTCGTTCATTGCAAAATGATCGTGCGGGGGACCGCATTATAAATCCGTGGTTGGCAGAAAAGCGCCCTAGTGATGTTTCTCCTCCTCATCAAGCGGCCGATGTACCAAGATTTGAAAAGACGGACTCCTGGACCTTCTTACTACTATTTGTTCTAAAGCTCATTGGAGCTATGTTAGTTAAGGTATGTATTCTTGTTTCATGTACTTGTGAAGTTATTATATTGAGATGGAATCTTTATTGTAAATTGATATAGCAACATGTTCATGTATTATCAATAAAGAAAAGGAAATTTTTTATTGCAATGTCATGATAACACGTTTACATTCTTGAAGGATGCAAATTATGAAAATTTTAATTTTACCGAAAGGTTGGGTTGTTACACAACCCATGGTATTTCCATGCATATAATGATAGTAACAAAAATAACTAGCTTTAAAATGTGTTTAGATACATCTAGATGTATCAATTGACTTAATGAGAGGTACAATAATGAGATATTATTATAGAGTTTGTTTTAATATGACATGTGGAGGATCCTCAAATCTAGTGAATTCTCTAAATCTTTTTGGTTTGATATTTGCATAAAGATGATTAGAATGCATGGCATTAAATCCATCAACATTATTCCATTTTCTAAATTTGACATTGGTCAAAGCTCGTGAGAATGAGGAAGAGTGTTAGAGACTATATTGTGCAAGATCATTTTTTAATATAAGGTAAGTTAACATTAGTGTACTCTAGCACATAACTCAAAAAATAAATGACAAATATTGTAAATAATATTTTCTTTGAATAACAGAAGTGGATTTAGATGAGTGAACTTTGAAGCTCATTATCTAGTAGTTTCAAACTTGGTTTAGAAACCATTGCTTAAAATTGAAGTATATAGTCATTGGTTGTCTTGGCCTCCTTGTCTACATGGGGCTACTTGGTCAATTGTTACCTTAGGCCCACTATTGTATTGGAAATGTTGAATAAAATCATTTTCCAAATTTCTAAAAGAGGAAATAGAAACATGAAGTAATTAATAGAACCAAGTAAGGAAAAATTGCTCAAGCTCTATGGAAATAACCTAGCAAGTAATTTGTCCTCATAAAAGTAGTCTAAGCATGTATTTTTGAAGGACCTTATATGAATTAGTGGGTCACTTTTAAACCACCATACATTGTAAAAATATATGACATATCTCTTATTAGTGAAGGAGGATTCAATATTTCATATGCCAATGGATTACGTGATATCTCACAAGTGTAATCCTTCTTTTGTGATTTTTGTAAGTCTTTATAACTTGATCATATGGTGCTAGCTGATCAGTGAGGAGGATTGTGCAATTTAGATGAAACATTAGGGCTAAAGATATCATTATCAACATTTTTCCCAATAGCCTTATGTGGATCAACATCATATGTAATAATGGATGAATATGTAATAGGTTGGTCATTAATTTTTGAATTGTCATTCTTGTGTAAGCCTAGTAAAATTTCAATAGATCCTCATGTTGTTATTCTTTAGGTGTATCTAAGCAATGCATTTATTCATGTTTATCACTAGAGCATGTGTGAGACATTGTCATAATTATTTAATTCATATTTCTCAAAGGATAGATCATGACAAGGCATGATGTGATCCCCAAGAGAGTTACCATGAGAATCTAAATATGTATACAAATTATGTGTAGATGAATCCATGATACCTCTTAGGGAATGGCCTTAGAAGCTGAAAAATGGAATCACAAGATAAATATGTCATATGGCCAAGATTGAAGTAATCTATGAAAGTGTGTCCAAGTGCAATGAATGAAGTATATAATAAGTATTATACATATCAAAACATTATAAGAATTCATCGATTAAAAATTCTCTAAATATCTTAACAAGGAGCATATAATCATGCATATACTTATGGTCTAAAAGTAGAAATGACTTGACATGTAATGATGCATCTTTTTTACCATTAAATCCATGAATCACTAAGTCTTTACTAATAGTAGTTGTGACACAAGCCAATCCACCATATACTAGTGAGTCATAAAAAATATCATACGAAGGAGAGAAAAAAGGGATGCTCATCACTCAAATAAGTACCAATTTGATTCTCGCTAAAAAAGTCATCAATATATCCTAATCCAATGGATAGATATGAAGGGTTATCATGAGCCACATAAGGGATATCATCACTATTAAATATAGGAACTTCATGTGTAGTTAAACAAGGTAGAATATCACTAACACTATCATATGTCAGAAAAGGAGTGTGATCATCATGAATATCATGAATTAGTTAAGTATTCCTACATAGAAGGATAGGTGTGGATAAGTTCTAGGAAAGAAGAAAAGTTAACAAAATGCTCGATCAATGTAACTCTAGAACATGAAGCACTCTCCTTTTGATGCAACTAGACAATTTATTCAAAGGTCAAGGGATTTGATGAAAAACTTATGAAAAAATCTTAATATCTTTGAGTTATACAAGAATATAGGCTAAAAAGTTCAACCAATTTAACCTTAGAACATGGAGCACTCTCCTTTTCATAAAACTAGACAATGTATTCAAAGATTGAGGGTTTGATGCATAAACTTGTGAAAAATTCTTAAGATATTTTAGGTGACAAAGAATAGAGGTAAAATATAAAGGCTATTTGGAGTCCATCAATAATTTAATAAGGAAACACAAATAATGGAGGGTGTTATCCATAGAGTGAGATCCAACTAAGGACCAAAATTTAGGTGGAGCACTAATAGAATAATGAGAAATTAAATTCAAAGAATAATGATAAAAAAAAATAGAGCATATATATTTGGAAATTAGAAAATCATATATTTCTAACTCTAGGGAATAGGCATGCAAGTTATGTGTTCACCAATATGAAGGGAAGTAAAGAAAACCTTCAAAATATCTATTATGGATAGATGTCTATAAATCAATTAAGCATCAATTAAGCACTTTATATTTAGGAGTTGAGTATGTAAATTGACAAAAATCTAATCGAGAATGGAATTAGGCATGTGCTAAAATATAAATTAGAAATGTTGTCTAGTTGTAGCAAGCTATGAGAATTTTTTTGATGTTATCAGGGTAAGTGCATGGAAATAGGGGACCAAAAGGGGGTCTTAAGTGGCCACTTTTTTCTAAAATAAAAAAAATATTGATCTTGGATGAGAAATTGAAGATAGTTATGCTCAAAATTTGAAGACTCAACACGAACAAGAGTCATAGTTCTTTGAACCTACTTTTTAAACTACATTTTTTTGAAAATGGTGGAGATTAAGAGGTTCAAATGGGGGGCCACACAAAGTTCTCTTATTTTTATCAAAAAACATTACATAGCATTTGGTGTGGGCCCTCTAAAATGTTAACCTTTTTTTAGTATTTCAAAAATCAATTTGATGAAAAATTAGCTAACACCATATAGTTCATGCCCGATTTTTCTACTAATTTTTTAATGAATATGATTTTTAACTAATTCTCAAAGCAGACACATCCTAAACAATAAAATTTTGAGTGTATGGACACCTAATTTTTTAGAAGCAAATCAAAAACCATTTTTTTTACAATGTATAAAATAGAGCCTAGTTTTTAAAAATGTAATTTATTTTAAATTTCGATAAACAACTAAAAAATGAAGTAAAAAATGCCATACATAGGTTTTTGAAAAAAAAATGAACACATTAGCAAAAGAAATTAATGATCAAAACCTTAGCATATTCAAAGTGCAAAAAAAATTACATGGTTATAAAGCTAAGAGAGAGCTTAATGTTATGGAGGAAGCTAACTCCTGGACAAAAAACACCTATGTATATAACATATTATATATGTTATATCAGCCCATGACAAAAGGGAGTGCCATACTTGCGACAGAAAAGGTGGTCAGATGGAAGGAAAGCCTTAATGGTCGGATGTTAACTCCGTCGTGTTGTCCATTTTTTGTCTCGTCATCGAGAAAATGTGTCAGCGCCGATGGGTTTTCAAAATAATTTTTTGGCGTGGATGGACAAAAAGCCAAAAACGTGGCATTCGAAACCATTATTTGCAAATATCAAAAAGCCCATATGAGGTCGCATTTTTGCCATTTTTGGACAGTGACGTTTTGGTGGATAGCAATGGGAAGAGTTGCAGTCGTTCAGAGCTCCTTAAGGTATGTATATCAGCTATGTGTATGTGCCATTTTTCCATTCTGCCATGAATACTGAAGAAACGAACAACTATTCATTGTGGGGTTTTCATTTTGTGATTTTCTGTTGAGGGTTTTTTAATTTCGTTTCCTCCCGTTAGTTGGTTTTGAAAATTTGCGCTTGCCAAATGAAATAGATGACAACTCATCGTGGAAATATGAGTGAAATAATTGAATAAGGTTTAGAGAGACCACAAACCATTGTATATTTGAAAATAATTCATTAAGGTTTACAGAAAGCACAAACTATTGTGAAAATCACATAAAGCCCAGAGCGTCGCCATTGTTCACATTTTTATTTTGAATGTTGCATGGTTTTTGTTGGGAAAAGGTCTATTTACTTCAAATGCAGGTCTAATAATGTTTTTTTGTGTCAAGGGTTTTTTAAGTTTTTGTTTTGTTTCCTCCGCGTATGCTGGTTTTCGAATTTTGTCATTGTCGAATGAATTAAGCGACAACCCATTGTTGAAAAATGAGTGAAATTAGTGAATAATGTTTATAGAAAGCAAAATATGTGGGTTTTGCAATGAAATGCTATATTTTGAAAACCACATAAAACCTAGAATGTCGCTATTGTTCACATTCTTATTCAGAATGGATAAAAAAGCGCAAAACGTGGCATTTGAAATCATAATTCGCAAATAGCAAGAATCCCACATGACATCACATTTTTGGTGCCATTTTATACGTTGTCATTTTGGAAAACACACTATCTCTTAAAACTTAGACTGTTGTAAAACCCTTTAGAAGTAACAACCCAATTGGTTACTCACCCCTGACCTCAATTTGACATATTTTGTGATTGTGTGGAGAACCGTTTGTGATTTTGATAGTATGAATGTAATGAAATTGGAAAACAGTAGGTATTATGAAACCTGCAAGGCAGATTGTTAGTTGTGTTGGAAAACACAATGTCCTATGTTTGCCATAGTTCACATTATTATTCAGAATGGAGAAAAAAGTGCAAAACATGGCAATCGAAATAATAATTTGAAAATAGAAAAAAGCCCAGATGACATCCCATTTTTGCCGCCATTTTATACATTGTCGTTATGGAAAACACAGGGTTTCGTAAAACTATGAGTGTTGTAAGGGCTTTAGAAGTAACAACCCAATTGGTTACTCACCCCTGAACTCTATTTGGTATGTTTTGTGATTGTGTGCAGAACCTTTTGTGATTTTGATAGTAGGAATGTAATGAAATTTGAAAACAACAGGTATTAGGATACCTGGAAGGAACAGTGTTATACATTGTTTGTTGTGTTGGAAAACACACTGTCCTATGTCAGTTAACTATTACCTACCTTTCGTGGATATTTGGTCCTATTTGTTGGTACAGTCCAAGTGTCTTTTCAGTTTGTTCATGTGATTGGAATAAAACGCCATGATGGAAAAGAAGGTCGGATGGAAAAATTGCACTGATGGAAAGTCTTGATTGTCAGACGTTAACTCTGACCTGCCGTGGCCTGTCCCATTGCCAGGAAAATGTGTCACGACTGGTGGGTTTTCAAAATCATATTTTGGAATGGACAAAAACCCAAAAAAATGTGGTATTCAAAACCATTTTTTGCAAATAGCAAAACAAGGTGCCAAGAATGTAATGAAATTGGAAAATGGTAGGTATTATGATACTTGCAAGGCACAATGTTGTTATAGATGGTTTACAGTGTTGGAAAACACACTATCCCATTTTAGTTAGTTTGTTATGAAGAGTTTTATTTCGTTACTCCAAGAATGTAATGCAGTCCACTTTCAAATTTTGTAACAACTCTTTGATATAGTCGAAATGTCGTTTCAGTTTCTTTTTCTGATTGGAACAAAAAAAATGCTCGCATTATTTGCAGTGTTGGAAAACACACTGTCTTCTCACTTGCACAGGGTTGTAGAACAGTATATGCATTGCTTGTTTCTTAACAAGTAGGGTTTTCCAACATGCATACTCACTAAACAAAAACAATGTCTTGACGAGATTTTGTAATATAGACAGTCTGAATGTATTCAAAATCCCTTTCAAAATTTATAAGGACTTTTAATTTGGGCATAAATTGCATTTAAATTTCACATGATTGAAAAAAAAAAAGTGCACAAAATAATTGCAATTTGGAAAACACAATGTTCGGTTTTAGTTATTTCAATGTCCTTGTTTAAATGTAAAGGGTTTTCTCATGGTGGGTTGCTTGATTCTTAACACCCACAATTTTGCAACATGGAATATTACAAGACACTATGAATGTCTTAGAAATCACACATTCCATTGTTGTGTTTTAATTTCAGTTGATTGAAAAAAAAAGTGCACAAAATAATTGTAAATGGGAAACACAGTGTTGGGTTTTAGTGTCAAATAACACATCTGTCATTTAAGGGGGGCTCTATTAACCCTCGACACATAGTGTGATTCATACTACGCACTTCATTTTGTTTTGCAACAATTCATGTTGGAAAAGCCTAGGTGTTAAAAAACAAGCAACCCAAATAGTGTTGTAAAACCCTCTACAACACTATTGGATAGTACCTATCACCTCAATTTGGTTGGTTTTCTCCTCCAACTTGTCCACTTGCACTCAAACCTTCAGCTTTCCCTTTCAACGTGCAAACTGGAAACAAATAGTATTTTCACCTTTGTTTCTGCAAACAAAAAAGGCCCGATACCTGCAACTATGGCTGGGGAAGCATGTCAGCAATGGCAGGTTTTCAAAATAGTTGTTCAGTGTGGATGGACAAAAAGCCAAAAATGTGGCATTCAAAACCATTATTTGCAAATATCAAAAAGCCCAGACAAGGTCCCATTTTCTCCATTTTTGGACAATGATGTTTTGGTGGATAGCAACAGGAAGAGTTGCAGGTGTTCGCAGCTCTGTAAGGTATGTATATCCACTCTGTGTATGTGCCATTTTTCCATTCTTCCATAAACACTGAAGAAACGAACGGCTATTTGTTGCTAGAAAACAGTATTTGCACCTTTCTTTCTTGAAACAAAAAAGGCCCAATACCACGAAAGAAATAGTATTTTCACCTTTCTTTCTCGAAACAGAAAAGGCCCACGTCATTCCCTTCCACTTTTCTCGCGCCATAGAAAAGAGACTTTCCGAGAAAGCAAACCTACCCGCCTTTTTCCCTCAATGACAGGTAGGAAAACCCAACTAACGACATCGTTAACTCCCACCTAACCATCGCCAGACATTTGCTCCCGCTGCTGCTTTTCTCCGTGATCGCCGTCTAGCGAGCCCCGCACTACGATGTCTCGTCATGTTATGTATGTTTCCATGTATGTTGTTATGTATGTTTTTCATGCATTTTTATATGTACATATGCGCTTTTTGTCTAGTAGTTAGCTGGCTCCTATGCTGCAAGAATGTAATGAAGTTCAGTTTCAAAATTTTGAACAACTCTTTGCGACAGTCCAAATGTGATTTCACTTTCTTTATCTGATTGGAGAAAATAAATTACTTGCATTATTTGCGGAGTTGGAAAACACACTGTTTCCTCTCAATTGCAGAGGGTTGTAGAACACTATATGGGTTGCTTGTTTCTTAACACCATATATGGAGACAGTGTGTTTTCCAATACTGCAAATAATGTGAGCATTTATTTGGTCGAATCAAATGAGGAAAATGAAAATGCCATTTTGATGTCATGTTACATAAATAAGTATTTTTTGTTTGAGTTAGCTTTCTCCTGATTGGAACAAATGAATTACTCCCATTATTTGCATAGCTGGAAAACACAGTGTCTCCTGTCTGTTGCAGAGGGTTTTACAACACTATATATGGAGACAATGTGTTTTCCAAGTATGCAAATAATGTGACCATTTATTTGGTCAAATCATATGAGGAAAGTGAAATGCCATTGCTCACATTTTTCACTTCTCGAGTTTGGTGGGTGGGAGGGATGCTTTGGCGAGGAAAGTGGAGTTGCAAGCGGCTGAACCACTAGAAACCCCTCAAACGCATTGCTCGCTATGGTGCATAGGCATTTTCCACATTTTGATTTTGCAGTGTGTTGGCTGGGGAGGGACTTGCGGTCAAGGATGGAGATAGTGTGTTTTCCAACACTGCAAATAATGTGACCATTTATTCGGTCGAATCAGATGATTGCACAATTTGAAAAGACATTGTCTCCTCTCAGTTGTGGAGGGTTTTATAACACTATATGGGTTGTCTGTTTCTTAACACCTTATATGGAGATAGTGTGTTTTCCAACACTGCAAATAATGTGAGCATTTATTTGGTCAAATCAGATGAGGAAAATGAAATGCCATTTTTATCTCATGTTACATAAATAGGTGCTTTTTGTTTACGAGTTAGCTTTCTCTTGATTGGAACAAATGAATTACTTGCATTATTTGCATAGTTGGAAAACACACTGTCTCCTCTCTCTTGCAAAGGTTTTTACAACACAATATGGGTTGCTTGTTTCTTAACACCTTATATCGAGATAGTGTGTTTTCCAATTGTGCAAATAATGTGATCATTTATTTGGTCAAATTAGATGAGGAAAATGAAATGCCATTTTGATCTCATGTTACATAAATAGGTGTTTTTTGTTGATGAGTTAGCTTTCTCGTGATTGGGACAAATGAATTTCTCCCATTATTTGCACAGTTGGAAAACACACTGTCTCCTCTTAGTTGTAGAGGGTTTTACAAACACTATAAGAGTTGCTTGTTTCTGAACACTTTATATGGAGACAATGGGTTTTACAACACTACAAATAATGTGAGCATTTATTTTGTCGAATCAGATGAGGAAAATGAAATGCCACTTTGATCTCATGTTACATACATAGGTGCTTTTTGTTTACAATTTAGCTTTCTCCTAATTGGAACAAATGAATTGCTCGCATAGAATGAACGTTCATTGCTTCACAGTTCCAGCAGAATGGCAAAATGGCAGATATGATTGCTGATATATATACTAGTGTTAGCGATAGGTTAAATTGGAAATTAAATTCCCAATGTACATTTTAATATGTTTGTTTATTGTCTGTGCAAGCTGGAATTTTGCACTTAGCAGAACATATAAATTGTATATTGGTGAAATTTGGAATACAAAATTATTTGTAGAACCAAATGTCTTTAATTTTCCAATTTAATATATTGCTAACACTTGTCTTTCTTCCAGGTGGTTGATAAAGGGGAGGAAAGAAAAATGAACAAAACAAGGGCAGGTGGATTGAGAAGGACGCTTCAAGAGATGTGAACCTTCTGCATTAAATACAGGTGATTCTAGCTGCCACAACTTGAATCGCAAGTGTAGTGGATAGTTAAATTTCCAAAATTTATTATGCATTTACAAGTTCTGATTTGTTTGAAATTGTGAAATGTTGGGGTTTTCAATCAGCTGATATTTTCATGTGATTTTTAAGTGTTTTGCGCTAATTTGAAATCTTTCACCAAAAGAGTTTATATGTGGACATGTAAGTATGTGAAATTACTTAGAAACAAAATTCAAAGTGAAGAACCCAATTAAAGGAAGAACCCAATTCAAGGGAAATGCATGTAAATTTTTTGAGTTTGGACCATATTCATGGTTACCTGAAATTGTATCAGTATCTAGACAAGGTGTAACAACAATTTCTTCACTTGAACTTGGTTCTTCACTTGAAGTGCGTTGTTCACTTTGAAATGTGAGCAACAGCAAAGGATTTTTTGAGTATTTCCTATTTTACGAAATGGTGAATATACGTGCTCTTGAGAGTCCATTGTATGATGTTGTCCTAATTTAAATTTCCTTTCTGTCTCTCCAGTTGAATACTTCTCCATATTTAAAAGTTCTATTTAATGTTAGTTTTCCATCATCTGTCATTTTTTTGTGGTTCTTAAGTGTTTTCGTAATAGTTCTTTTTACAATTTCGCTATTTGTCTAGAATATTTAGTAAGTTATAAATGGTTCGTTTTGAACATCTGATGGAAATTTTGTACAATGCTATTTGTATATCCTATTTCTGCTCTTTATCAGTATGTTTCGATTTGACCACCACACCGCAAAAGATGTGTAGATATAACAAGTCATTACTTGAAATAGTTATGTGCATTGTATTAAATAAAACTCATAAAGCCAATGGGTAGCAATAACCTGTGCAAAATGGGTATAACGCCACAAACTTAATTGAAAATTTGGCCTACATTACTTGGGACTAAATATTATAAACAAATAGACAAATTGTAAAAGAGTTATTAGAATAACAACATACATGGAAAGAAAAAGTGACAAAATTGGTAGACGAGAGGAAACGTATGGGCGATGGTTAGGTAGGAGTTAACGGTGTCATCAGTTAGGTTTTCCCGCCTGTTGCGAGGGGAAAAAGGTGGGAAAGTTTTCTTTCTCGGCAAGTCTCTTTTTTGTGGCACGGGAAAAGTGGAAGGGAAAGTGACGTGGGTGGAAACAGAGCCTTTTTTGTTTTGAGGAAGAAAGGAGAAAATATTATTTGTTTCCAGTCTACACGTTGAAAGGAAAAGTTGAAGTTTTGAGTGCACGTGGATGAATTGGAGGAGAATACCGACCAAATTGAGGTGACAGGTACTATCCAATAGTGTTGCAAAGGGTTATACAACACTATTTGGTTTGCTTGTTTCTTAACACCTACGGTTTTCCAACATGAATTGTTGCAAAACTGAATGAAGTGTGTACTGTGAATCACACTATGTGTTTTGGGTGAATAGAGTTCCCCTTAAATGAGAGATGTTCTCTTTGATGGAATACAACACTATCTATACATTTGTATATTCGCATTAAAACACAAAGGTTGGGTATAAATAAAGGCAGGCTTGAAAACACATTGTGTTTCCCAACATCCACTACACAACGTTCATCACTTTCAACGAGTTTATTCATTATTTCTGATAATGGAAAGAAATTGGTGTTCTTGCTTTTTGTAATGCACACCTAGATATACTGGTTTAAAAACCAGAAAGGGTTTCGTTATGTTGTGATGTTGAGGTTAAAAAATACAGTGTGTTATGAAGCATGCAATTTGTTATATACTTGAAACTTAAACACAACAATGGAAGGTGTGATTTGGAAGACTTTCATACTATTTTGTAACATTCCATGTTGCATAACCGTGGGTGTTAAGAAGCAAGCAACCCACCATGAGACGACCCTTTACATTTAAACAAGGAGATTCATATTACTAAAACCCAACACTATGTTTCCTATTTACAATTATTTTGTGCACTTTTTTTTTTCAATCGACTAAAATTTAAACACAACAATGGAATGTATGATTTCAAAGACATTCATACTGTCTTGTAATATTCCATGTTGCAAAACCATGGGTGTTAAGAATCAATCCACCCACCATAAGACAACCCTTTACATTTGAACAAGGAGATTCAAATAACTGAAACCCAACACTGTGTTTTCCCAATTGCAATTATTTTGTGCACTTCTTTTTTTAGTCATGCAAAATTTAAATGCAATTTATGCCCAAATTAAAAGTCCTTATAAATTTTGAAAGGGATTTTAAATACATTGAGACTATCTATATTACAAAAGCTCTTGAAGGCATTGTTTCTGTTTAGTAAGAATGCATGTTGGAAAACCCTAGGTGTTAAGAAACAAGCAATGCATATAGTGTTCTAAAACCCTATGCACATAAAAAGACACAGTGTGTTTTCCAACACTGCAAATAATGCGAGCATTTTATTTGTTCCAATTAGATAAAGAAACCGAAATGACATTTCGACTGTACCAAAGAGTTGTTCCAAAATTTGAAATTGGACTTCATTAAATTCTTGGAACCTCTTTTTGCTATTTGCAAATAATGCTTTCAAATTCCATGTTTTTTTGAGTTTTTCTCTATTCCAAAATATGATTTTGAAAACCCACTGGTGTTGACACGTTTTCCCAGCTACGGGATAGGCCACAGAGTGAACGTCTGATCGTCAAGTCTTTCTGTCGATGCTATTTGTCCATCCGACTACCTTTTCCATCAGGCCGTTTTGTTCCAATCAGATGAAGAAAGTGGAATGAGATTTCCACTCTAGCAAAGTGAAATTTGAAAGTGGACTTCATTACATTCTTAGAGCATACCAAAACAAAACTGTTAGATATTGTGCATGGTTTCTGATTTCTCTAAATGTTATTCGATAATTTCACGCATATTTCCACAATGGGTTGTCAGTTATTTCATTAGGAAATTGCAAAATTTCATTTTCCCGTTGCTCGCTACCAACCTACAAAATGTAGCTGTGGAAAATGGGACCTCGTATGGGATTTTTGCTATTTGTAAATAATGGTTTTCATTGACATGTTTTGGGCTTTCTATCCATGTCGAACAATTATTTTGAAAACAAGATGACTGTTATGATGCATATGACATGCGTTTTTGTAGGGAGAATAGCCTGCTCCCAATTGTAGAAGGTGATCTCCTTGCGACATGGCTTACACATGATAATGTATTGCCCTTCTTCACGAATAAGACATGTCTTCTTATCATTGCTAGTTGATTTGTGGATTCGACTGTGTAAGGATATTTGCATGAATGTTTCAGATTAGATTATGTGATCCAACATCACGATGATTGGTGTTGTCTTCTTCATCATGATGTTGGATCACAAAGTGTGATCGAAAACGTTGATGCAAGAATTCTTATAGAATCAAATCCACAAATCAACTAGAAATAATCAATATGGATTGTGGAAAATTCATATCATTTATGTCTAATTATGTTATCATTTCAAACACATGTTTTTTCAGGGACAATAGCTTGATTTTACTATATTTTGTAGGGAGATTAGCTTCTGCCTTGCAATTGGACGTCACTATTTTCCCTAGAAGAATGCATGTCAGAGGCATCATAACATACAAAAACCCTATGATGGGATGGCATAATGTGGAAAATAATTGGCGGTTGGAAAACACTATGCGTTGTGAGTTCTTTCATTTTGCACATTGGAATATGAAGGTTTGACAGCACGGGGTGGAGTTGCAGGTGTGAGATATATAAAAGCATCCAAATTCAATTGAGGGGTGATTAACGAATTGGGATGTTACTTGTGAAGGGTTTGTAAATGGTAATTGGTTTGCAGGTATAATAACACCCAGTGTTTTCCAACATGCAATTACACATTGTTGGCCTTGGCATTCTATGAAAACGTCGACCTCTCCATGCCCGATACAAGTGTTAGATAAAAGACAAGTCAACATTTCATGATAACTGGGCATCTTTGGAGTTACTTTGCAATATTTGCAAATCAATCTCTTCTCTCTAGCACACATGACCACCTCTTCCACAATCTCATCCAGTCAACTCCATGTTGATGGAAGGTGTCATCCATGTATGATGGAGAGAAGTGCATGTTTTGGAAATGAGAAAGGTATGCTTGAAAGTTGCCCAGTTGTCATGAAATGTTGTCGTGCTGGCAGGGGGGGACAACCCTGTGTGTTTTCCATCTTGCAAATTTTTTTGTGCATATTGTGTTTGAAATGTATAACAATATTGAAATGGAATGTTTGTTGCAAGTAAGGGTTGTTATAAAATATGGAGGTGAACTTTAATACACTATGTTCTTACAGTCTGCATAACAGAGAGTGTTGTCTTTCAAGAAGAATTGAGAAGCGAGGGACAACCCTCTGTGTTTTCGATCGTGCAAAAATTTTTTTTGTGTGCAACTTTTGCTGGAAGCAAGGGCAGTTATAAAATATGAAGGTGAACTTCAATACATTGTCTTCTTGTGGTGTGCATAACACTAACTATTGTCTTTGAAGAAGATTTGAAAAATGTGGGACAACCCTATGTGTTTTCCATCCTGCAACTTTTCTGTGCATCTTTTATTCGAAACGTATTACGATATTCAAATGGAATGTTTGTTGCATGTAATGGGTTGTTATAAAATATGAATGTGAACTTCAATATAGTGTTTTGTTACAATTTGCATAACATAAAGTTTTTTCTTTCAAGAAGAATAGAGAAGCGAGATAAAACCCTATTAACCAAATTGAGGTGGGGGGAGTAACCAATAGGGTTGTTTCTTGTAAAGGGTTTTAGAATAGTTTGTGGGTTGCATGGTTTATAACACCCTATGTTTTCCAACCTGAAAATTCAGATAACAGTTTGAATGTCTTGAAAAGCTTTTCTTATTTAGACTATATGAATGTAAAAAAGGAACATCCAAAAATTACAACTCTTAGTTATGGTATAAATTGCAATTCACTATCTTCATGTGATTGAAAAAAATAAATGGACAAAATAATCGCATGTTGTAAAACATAGTGGATTACTTGTATAGTGTTTTACAACAGTGTGGGTTGTTCATTTCAAATTCTTCTTTTCATTGAAAATATATATGCTTGATTCTACAAATGGTGCAATAAAAATTGGAACTTTAACTGTCCATAACACTTGCAACAATTTTACAGTTTATAGGAAACCAAGGATGCAAGGAGTAAAGGGGAAATTGCTACCTACATCGAACAATGTCATTGACATGGACAACACACCTGAAAGGGTGTGTAGTGGCGCATCTTCTTTGAGGCAGTCGCGTTCACGAAACGTACAGGTAATATTTGGTAATTACAAGATGCAATCAAATGTATAATTTTAATCTCTCATAAGTGGTTACGATGTTGATTGGAAAGTGGGAATGTTTTAATTAGGAGGTAACAATGACGATACGGAGGAAGTCCCCTCGTTTGAGGAAAACAGTGAACCCTAAGGCAACGACGTCTTCAGTAATTGATTGTGAACTTCCAATTGCCCTTTTCTTCCTATGCGTCAATCAAAATGCTTTACAATTTTAGTTACAAAATATCATGTCTGTTACAAATATGTTGATTTGGGAAGTATATCATTCCTTTGATTTAGGAAAATAAGCAGGGAGACCATCACGCTCATGCCATAGTCCATGACCGCAAGGTAAAGCATGCAAAGCGTGCGAAGGGAGACCCGAAGGATGGAGAGGGACCCAATGAAGCACGAGGTGATGTGGTGGATGGGAAGGTAGATATAATAATTGAATTATTGCATCATTTCGTTGTGTGTATATGTTGTGCATTCAATTTGTTTGAATATCAAATATATTAAGTGATTTTGTTTTCCAAATTTGTTGTGCAGGTTGCTGTTGAATACAAAAGAGAAGTGTGAATGGTAGATATATATATTATTGTATTGTAGAAGAATGTACGAGAAAGTATTATGATTGGAGAGTGTTCAACATGCATAGGTTTCAACATCACCGCCTTCCTATCCTTGAGGCACCAAAGCGTGGCCGAACTGCATTGGGGGGGAACCAAAACAACCCGCTCCTCCCCTTGATAAATTGAAAGAGTACCTTCTAAAGAAGGTGGAAAATATGGAGTACCAAATGAATATACGACAACATTTGCAGCAGAAGCGTGTTATTAGACGTGCCTGTGCAAAATATGGGAAACATAGCTTCCTTCAACTTCCTCAACAAGGAAAGGATGAGGTGAAGAGGCAAATGGCGTTATACAACAGTGACAAGAGGAAGGAGGAGAGAAGGCAAAAAATATTACAATTGCAAGAGAGAAAGAGACAGGAAGGAATGGTAATGTCGAACTAAACTATTAATTCTGAATTTTCCTTGCTTCATATTTTCTGTTCTGATGCATACAAGGTTCAGTTAACATTAACATACATGACATGATAGGGTGATGGTCGAGAAGCAATTTCTTCCCCCGAGCAGAGTAGTGTTCATTCTCTAGAGGAAGCTATGCCCACGGAAGGCAAAGATGATGCTATCCCTCCCAACCCTGCGTCTAACATTCACAAGAAGCATCATGCATGGTAGAAAGTTTCAAGGCAGCCTGTGCAGAAGAAACAATAACAAATGGTGATCTCAAAATCTTTTGTTTAATCTAATGTTTGTTTTGATTATTTGAATGAATTGCTTGCATGCATCTGAGTTTGATGCAACCTTTCAATTCCTCCAATTACACAACAATGATGAACAATGAACTGCTGCCCTCGAGCAGGTCTTTGTTGTTGTGGAAGATGAAGCATTGCCCACAGAAGCACAAGTTGATGTTGTTCCTCCCAACCCCATGTCTAACATTGAGAAGAAGAAGAAGCATGTATGGTTTAAAATTTTCTCACACCCTCACAAGAAGAAACAAGTACAAATGGTGATTTCAATATCTTCTATTTGATGCTTGTTTTCATTATTTCAATGAATTTGTTGAATGCATCTGAATTTGATGTGACGTTTCAATTCTTGTTATTATAGGGGAACGATGAACAGTGGAGTCCTGCACTCGAAGAGGATACTCTTGAGTTTGAAGATGAGGTGGAGGCCATGGATGAACAAGATGATGTTCCTCCCAACCTTCCCTATAACATTCAAAAGAAGAAGAAGAAGGACCCTATATAGTTTAAAGTTTCCTTCCACCCTCGTAAGAAGAAGCGAGAAAAAACGGTGATTTCCAAATATTCTATTTCATGTTTGTTTTCATTATTTCAATGAATTGGTTGTTTGCATCTGAATCTAATGTGACGTTTCAAACCCTGCTATTACAGGGCAATGATGAACAATGGACTCCTGCCCTCGAAGAGGATACTCGTGATTGTGAAGACAAAGCGCACACCATGGAAGAACAAGATGATGTTGTTCCTCCCAACCCACCGTAGACCATTGAGAAGAAGAATAAGGAACATATACGTTCTAAAGATTCCTCATGCCCTCACAAGAAGAAACGAGAAGAAACAGTGATTTCAAAATTTTCTATTTAATGTTTGTTTTGATTATTTCAATGAATTCATTACATGCATCTAAATTTCATGTGACGTTTCAATTCTTGCTATTACAGTTGAATGATAAACAACCGAGTCCTTCCCTCCAACAGGATACTATTGATTTCGATGACGAAGCTGAGGACACGGAAGAAGAAGATGATGTTGTTCCTCCCAACCCCCCATCTACCAATGTTCAGAGGAAGGAGTGTATACAGTCTAAAGATTCCCCATGCCCTTGCAAGAAGAAATGAGAAGAAATGGTGATTTCAAAATTTTCTATTTAATGTTTTATTTCATTATTTCAATGAATTCGTTACATGCATCTGAATGTGATGTGACGTTTCAATTCCTGCTATTATAGGCCAACGAAGTCCTACCCTCCAACCGAGTTCAAGGGAAGACGAAGCAGATGCCATGGAAGAATAAGATGATGTTGTTCCTCCCAACCCGTTGTCTAATAATGTTGAGAAGAAGAAGAAGAAGGAGCGTATACGGTCAAAAGTGTCAAGGTGCCTTGACATGGACGAACCAGAAGAAATGGTGAATTCCAATTCTTTTATTTAATGTTTGTTTTGATTATTTTAATGAATTGTTTGCATGTAGCTCAATTTGAAATGACATTTGAATTCCTACTATTACATGGCAAGGATGAACAACGGAGTGTCGGCCTTGACCTAATTGGCCATGTCGTTGCAATTGAAATGGGAGAGGCTAATAGAGATGGACAAGCGGATGGGGATACCCCTGGCCTACAAGTGGGGTAGGGAAATAAAGATGGACATGGGGATGGGGAGAGCACTGGCCTCCAAGTGGGAGAGGGTAACAGAGATGGACATCAGGACGGGGAGAACATTGGCTTGCATGTGGAACTAGGTAACACAGATGGACATGGGGACAGAGAGAGTACTGACTTGCAAGTGGGAGAGGGTGATAAAGATAGACATGGGGCTGAGGAGAGCGTTGGCCTGCAAGAGGGAGATGGCAACAATGACAGACATGGGAACGGGGAGAGCATTGGATTTCAAGTGGGAGAGGGTAATAAAGATGGACACGGGGATGAGGAGAGCGTTGGCCTGCAAGGGGGAGATGGCAATAAAGATGGACACGAGGATGGGGAGAGCACTAGTTTGCAAGTGGGAGAGGGTAATAAAGATGGACACGGGGATGGGGAGAGCATTGGCTTGCAAGTGGGAGAGGGTAATAAAGATGGACACGGGGACGAGGAGAGCACTGGCTTGCAACTGGCAGAGGGTAATAAAGATAAACACGGGGATGAGGAGGGCGCTGGCCTCCAAGGGGGTGATGGCAATAAATATGGACATGGGGATGGGGAGAGCTACGACATGCCATCTATATCGGTATCAAACCCAACACACTTCCATGCTTTTGTTCTTATTTCTTTATGAATCTTTGAATGTGCCTTCAATTATGCTTCACGTTAATGACATTTCCATTGCAGGCAAATCCGGTGGATGAATAGATGATAGAGTTCGAGGGCATAAATTTTAAGGTCAGTGATCACGTTGACCTTTGGAGGTTGCATAAACGGGTTTCCAAAGGAATTGTACATGTTGTTGCTAGAAACACTTAGACCCACTACTTTCAGCACCCAGAAAATTGTGTCAGAGTCAACATTATTGAGGCCATTACTGGTGAATGCTACGTGCCTTTTCCACATCCTGGCGTAGAGACCATTGGAGAGTGCGTGGGCGGATTTTTCATATGGAAGCTCTCTGAGATGAAGAATTTTGTTCCAGAGGTACACATAAACGATATGTTGTTGTATATATATATATATCATACTACGTATATTGTTTCCATGCATACATTAATTCTCATTAATTGTTTGCTATAGGATGAAGGTGTTAAACCTGCCAAGGACAAAGCACAACCTATGAAGAAATTTGTTGTTTCACGTTCATCATCTGCGAGGGTTTGTGGAATTGGAATCACCCCTCTTGAAATACACAAGGACCCTAAGAAACATTCCATATATTACACAGGCATGAACTCCATTGCAAAGAATAGGCAACGTAGCAATGGATGAGACAGGCTTCGAATACATTTTCTGCATTGTCAGTTTCATAATTTGATTATTGAACAGTTGTGGTGTAGAGATACACCATTTTCATATGTTTGAATACTATGTTGTTAAACATTTGATAGGAGACTTTTCATGGGTCTCTCTAATTATTTGATTATTGAACAACTATGCTGAACACATATACTAATTTCATAAAATAATTGGAACACATATATTGGAACATTATATGTTGAACATATATTGGAACACATAATTGTTATCCATTTCATATCATACTTTTCGTAGCTTTGTAATTGTTTCGTTACGATGAAGAATGTTATGAAGTCCACTTTCAATTTTTAGAACAAGTATTTCGTTGACTGTGCATATTTCCTTTTTCCATGTGATTGGAACAAATAAAATGGTAGCAGTGTTTGTAGTCTTGGAACACTGTCCCCTGTCAATTATTTTGTTATGATAAGTATTTCTTTCGTTACGACCAATAATGCAATGAAGTCTACTTTGAATTTTTAGAGCAAGTCTTTGCTAGGGTGGAGATGGTAGATTTTCATTTTCCATGTGATCAGAACAAGTAAAATGCTTGCATTCCTTGCACTGTTGGAAAACACACTGTCCCCTCCGACTATTTTCCTTACACAAATTTTTTATTTCACACACTCCAAAAATGAAGTGAATTCCGATTTGAATTTTTACATGAAGGTTTTGGTAGAGTTTAGCTGGGGTTTTTCCCTTTTTAATGTCATTATAACAAATAAAATGCTTGTATTGGTTGTAGTTTTGGAAATCACACTGTCCCTTGTCTGTTATTTGCTTCTCAACAAGTCTTCATTTCCTACACTCCCAAAAAGAAATGAAGTCCACTTTCAATTTTTAGAGCGACTATTAGGTAGAGTGGAAATGCCATATTTCCTTTTTTCATATAATTGGAACACATAAAGTGCTTGTAGTGATTGCAGTTTTGGAAAACACACTGTCCCCTGTTAGTTATTTCTTTCTGATCAATAATTATTTATGACGCTGCATAAATGCATTTATGTCCACTTTCATATTTCATGAAATGTTTTATATTTTATAGGCTCCCATAATGTAATCAAGTCCACTTTCAATTTTCATAACTAGTTGGTTGAGTACAAATGTCATTTCCTTTTTCCATGTGATGGGAACAAATTAAATGCTTGTGTTGCTAGTAGTGTTGGAAAATGCACTGTCCTATGTCAGTTACTTCAATATGAATACTTACTTATGTATGTCATCTTACTTACAAATGTAAGCACATGTCAATATCTTTGATCATGTAATTATTGAACAATTATGGTGTGGAATTACATTATATTTGATCATCTACTTATTGAATAATTATGGTGTCGAATTCCATTATATGTGATCCTCTTATTTTTTTTATCTATTATCGTGTGGAATTACAGTACTTTTGTATGTTTCAAGAATGCGGTCTTCTGCCAAGAGTTCCATTGTTTGATTGTGTCCTCCCTCGTTTGTGACCTCAACGGTTCATAGATCCAGGTCAAAAGTGTTTATTGCTCTTAATTAAATAAAATATAAGACTATGTTCTTGTAGATTTCATGACCTTCATATTTTTTAAGACCCATTTTAGCAAATATTCAATATTAATATACGTTCATACCTTTCCAATAGAAAAATGCACATAATAGTTGCATTATGGAAAACACACTGGGTTATGATTGTCTTCTAAATTCTTCTTGAATGACCGTGTTCTTTTATGCATAATTTAACAAAACAATGCTTTAAAGTTCACCTTCTTTTTTTATGACAACCCTTGCTTTCACCAAACTTTCCATTTCAATATCTTTTCATATGTTTGGAACACACAATGCACATATCAGTCGCATGTTGGAAAACACGATGGGTTGTGATTCACTTCTAATTTGATGCAGAATCTAAGCAAAGAATGGTTTGAAGTTCACCTTCCTATTTGTTGACAACCCTTACTTTTAGTAAAACACTCTTCTTCAATATCTACTCTTATGTTTTGAACACAAAATCTACATATAATTTGCATCGTGGAAAACATAGTGCATTGTGGCTCACTTCTTATTTTATGCAGGGTGTAAGAAAGGAATTTTTTGAAGTTGATGCCATTGTTCCTTGACAACCCTTACTTTTAGCAAAACACTCTTCTTCAATATTTGCTGATACTTGTCGAAGACAAACTTTACATAACAGTTGCATCATGGAAAACAAAGTGGGTTGTGGCTCACTTCCTATTTTTTGTAGGCTGTAACAAACAAATGTTTTGAAGTTCACGTTCTAGTTTTTTGAGACCCTTTACTCTCACCAAAACACTCCATTTAAATATCTGTTCATATGTTGCGAACAAATTTTTTACATAACAACTGCACAATGGAAACACACAGGGTTGTCACACACTTTTCAAATCTTCTTTAAAGTGAAAAGTAGTGTTATGCACACCGTAAGAAGACATTGTATTCAAGTTCGCCTTCATATTTTATAACTGCCCTTGCTTCCAGCAAAAGTTGCACAATGGAAAACACAGAGGGTGGTTCGTCACATCTCAATTCTTCTTGAAATACAACACTTTAGTTTATAACAACCCTTACTCGCAACAAAAATTCCCTTTAAATACCATTATACATTTCAAACACAAGATGCACAAAAAAGAAAAGGTGGAGGATGGAAAACATAGAGGGTTTTCCCAGATTTTTCAAATCTTGTAGTGAAGTTTGCCTTCATATTTTATAATTGGCCTTGCTTGCAGCAAAAGTTCCACAAAAAAAAAGGTTGCAGGATGCAAAACACAGAGGGTTGTCCCTCACCTCTCAATTCTTCTTCAAATACAACACTTTTAGTTATGTATACTTTCATAACACACTGTATTGAAGTTCACCTTGATATTTTATAACAACCCTTACTTGCAGCAAATATTCCCTTTCAATACCGTTATACATTTCGAATAGGAGATGCACAAAAAAGAAAAAAGGTGAAGGATGGAAAACACAGAGGGTTTTCCTAGACTTTTCAAATCTTGTTCAAAGACAACAGTTAGTGTTATGCACACAGTACGAAGACAATGTAGTGAAGTTCATCTTCATATTTTATAACTGGCCTTGCTTGCAGCAAAAGTTCCACAAAAAAAAGGTTGCAGGATGGAAAACACAAAGGGTTGTCCCTCACCTCTCAATTCTTCTTCAAATACAAAACTTTCAGTTATGCATACTTTCATAACACACTGTATTGAAGTTCACCTTGATATTTTATAACAACCCTTACTTGCAGCAAACATTCCCTTTCAATACCGTTATACATTTCGAACATAAGATGCACAAAAAGAAAGTTGTAGGATGGAAAACACATAGGGTTTTACCACACTTTTCAAATCTTCTTCAAAGACAATAGTTAGAGTTATGCACACCGTAGGAAGACAACGTATTGAAGTTCACCTTCATATTTTATAACTTTCATTGCCTTTAGCAAAAGTTGCACAAGGAAAAAAAAAGAAAAGCAAGTTGCACTATGGAAAACATAGAGGGTTGTCCCTCGCTTCCCAATTCTTCTAGCAAGACAACACTTTTTGTTTTGCAGACTGTAAGAACACAGTGTATTGAAGTTCACCTTCATATTTTATAACAACCCTTACTTGTAGCAAACATTCCCTTTCAATACTATTATACATTTTGAACACAAGATGCACGAAAAGAAAGTTGGAAGATGGAAAACACATAGGGTTTTACCACACTTTTCAAATCTTCTTCAAAGATAGCAGTTAGAGTTATGCACACCGTAGGAAGACAACGTATTTAATTTCACCTTCATATTTTGTAACTTTCGTTGCCTCCAACAAAAGTTGCACACGGTAAAAAAGAAGAAGCAAGTTGCACTATGGAAAACATAGAGGGTTGTCCCTCGCTTCCTAGTTCTTCTAGCAAGACAACACTTTCTGTTCTGCAGACTGTAAGAACACAATGTATTGAAGTTCACCTTCATATTTTATAACAATCCTTACTTGCAGCAAACATTCCCTTTCAATACCGTTATACATTTTGAACACAAGATGCACAAAAAGAAAGTTGCAGGATGGAAAACATGTAGGGTTTTTCCACACTTTTCAAATCTTCTTCAAAGACAATAGTTAGAGTTATGCACACCGTAGGAAGACAGCATATTGAAGTTCACCTTCATATTTTATAACTTTCGTTGCCTCCAACAAAAGTTGCACACAAAAAAAAGAAGAAGCAAGTTGCACTATGGAAAACACAGAGGGTTGTCCCTCGCTTCCCAGTTATTCTAGCAAGACAACACTTGTTGTTCTATATACTATAAGAACACAGTGTATTGAAGTTCACCTTCATATTTTATAACAACCCTTACTTGCAGCAAACATTCCAATTCAATACCGTTATACATTTTGAACACAATATGCACAAAAAAACCTCTTGTAGACTAGTCAAAACATTTTAACCAATGACAAACGAGTCTCTTACACTTGTAACTTAGTTTGAATGACTCTTCAATGTCTTTTTAGCCTTGTAAGGAAGGAAATTCGAAACACTCCAAATATTGTTCAATATAGGCCTTTTGACAACTTTGTCCTGAGAGGACAGTTAATAAATGGTCTCGATAAACTCATAAATTCAACAATCCCTATCTTGGAATGGAGTCACCTATGCCCACAAACCTTTTCCAAAACAAAATGAGAGAACAACGACTCATATTCCAGAAACAAAACTCATAAATTCACCAATGTACACAGTCATTTACAGATTTTACACATTTTTTGCAGACCTTGGGCTTCATGATAGCTGCCCAAAACCACCTTACCACACTCTTCAATCTTCACATTGTTTAGAATACACATAAAAAATTCCTCTCACCAATTTTAAGGAGATTCAAACGGTGCAAATCTGACAAGCACAATTTTTAATATACACTTTTTACCCTAACTTAGGGTTTTAGCTGCCTGGAGAAAAACTTCAATATATTTGAGAATTCGAAATGGATTTGTATGAAATGAAATGAATCATAAAGTAGACGCAGAGGGCTATCATGTACAATGGAGGAGGAGATGATTTATCCCCAAAATATGGTCGTACAATGGCCTCAAACACAAAAAATGCAAGAAAAAAACTGAAAAATAGAGTATGCCATTCATTTTTTCAGTATTACATCAATGAAAACACTTTCTTTTATGAAGAGTGTAAGAAAATAGTGTATTTAATTGCACCTTCATATTTTATTATAACCCTTACTTGCAGCAAACATCCCATTTCAATTTCCTTATACGTTTGGAACACACCATGTAAAAAAAAATGTTGCAAAATGGAAAACACACAGGGTTCTCCCTCACCTCTAAAATATTGTTCTAAGAGAACAGTTTCTGTTATGCAAACTGTAAGAAAGTAGTGTATTATAGTTCACCTTCATATTTTCTAACAACCCATTACTTGCAGCAGACATTCCATTTCAATATCCATATACGTTTCGAAGAGAAGATGCACAAGAAAAGTTGCAGAATGGAAAACTCAGAAAACTACTGAAGAAAATTACAATATTATACAATCTGAAGAAAATTGCAATCCACATTTAATACTGCTAACAAAACTATGTCAACCATTTACGAACGGGTGTAATCTATGTGTTCTCAGCATCTAGAAGAATTTTCCACACTCTGATTGTCAAGGTGGACTTTATAGCATACAATGTTGGCACCCCGTAGTTCACATGTAGCAACTCAAAGGAGGGCCTGACACGGTGGATCTCAAACCTGACAATGTGGTTGAATTTGAACACGGACAAAAACCATTCCTCCAGAGGACCTATGTGATTACTAATTATAGATTCCCCCTTGAGGAATCTCATAAACCTCATGCTCAGTTGGTCCGTAAGATTGTGCTTGCGTATGATAACTATTGGTCTAATGCACACCTTCCAGATGCAACCAACTAGGAAAAGGTCTCAAATTTTGCGGTAAAGAGACATTGGCCAATCACATAAATTGACAATCTCTATTTCTAGATTGTAATATTGAACTTCCATGCCCATATGTACCTATACACCAAAGACATTGTTGAAGAAGTGAGCATAATTATCATAGTGCAAATATGTGCAGTATGGCCCCTTTCTATTAATTCTCGTTAACATCTTTTCCCGTAACCTGTACGGGAAGCTCAATTCCTCAATTCGAGCAAGAATATTGCATGGGAGATAGGGGTGGTAGTTGGTCAACCAACTAGCCACCCATGCTTGTGAATTGTGGGACATCTTCTATAGAACTGGGTGGTAGTTGGTCAACCAACTAGCCACCCATGCTCGTGAACTGTGGGACATCTTCTATAGAACTGTAGCAGGAGGTACTCAAATTCCTGAAATGAAAGACAAAACAACTTTGTCAGAAGGTACACTTGCATCCTCTAATTAGAAATACATTGTCAATGCAATGGAAACATTGTAAAATAAGTGAGAAAAGTGGAAGATATAGATAATGTTAGCACTGAAGAGATTGTACCTATTCTTTGGAACTGAACGAGGTAGCACGTGCAGTATCTCGAATGGGCATATGGAAATGCATGAGTCGAACAACAGGAAGAACAATGCCTGAAAGGAAAGACAACAAAAATTTCAGCACATACAACAAAATTATCTAATTAGAAACACACGCACTGTGTACGAACAATGTCTTTTCCAACATGGAAAATAATGTCAGCATTCTATTTGTTGCAATTAGATGAGTCAAAGTAATGAATTGTAGAAAAAATATTTTTGTAGCTTTTATTCATATCGCTGATTATATTCATTGCACTTATGTATCTTTCTAACTAAAAGCATTGCTTCCCATTTCATAACTAAAAACAATATGTTGATACATGACAACCTTACTTTCACTAAACATTCCATTTCACTATCTCTTCATATGCTTCGAACAGAAAATGCACATAACAATTTCAAATGTGGAAAAAACATTGGGTTGTGAGACACTACTGATTTTATGCATACTGTAACAGAACAATTTTATGAAGTTCACCTTCTTGATAGATGATAACCCTTACTTTCAGCAAACATTCCATTTCAATATGTCTTCATATGTTTCGATCAGAAAAATCACTTAACAGTTGGATGATGGAAAACACACTAGGAGGTGACTGACTTCTTCTTTTAAGCAGACTGTAAGAGAACAATGTTTTGAAGTTCACCTTCTTCTTTTATGACAACCCTTACCTTTAGCAAAACAGTCCATTTCAATATCTGTTCATACGTTAGGAACACAAAATTCACATCACAGTTGCAGGATGGAAAACAGATTGCGTTGTCAGTCACTTCTTATTTTATGCAAGTTGTAAGAAAATAATGTTTTTCATTGTAGGTCAGCAGAGTCAAATTTGTCAACTTAACTATCTGAAACTCTTAACCACCAAATCCACCCTTGGTTTGTAGAGACTGTCTTCCCCAAACGCCTATTTAGGAAACCCTTCTTTGAAGCCATTCACATGAGGGTAACTTGGAAAACTATATTCCACTCTTTCTCAAACCTTCAAACCAAGTCAAACACCTTTATTGAGGCATGTACATGCTTAAAAGAAGAAGGGATATAGCTGCCCTCACCTTTTTGATGAAACCCTAACCTAAAACCTCACTTTTAGTAGGGGAATGTCTATCAAACCTGGGGGCAGCAAAGTTGAAGGTAAGATTAAGTTTTTGCAGGCTTAATTTGTCATGTTTGAAGAGTGTTTAGAGTGTGGGAAGCTTGGGAACATTAAATTCCATAAAAACCTTATGAAAATGGCTCAAAATGAGGGTTTAGTGAAAAAGTGTGTTGGGAACCGTATCTTCCAAAAGTAATTGTGGATGTGCTAGTTTCGGTAACTGGTTAATGCTGCCTCATCAAAACACCTAACAAATTCAAATAGTCCTTTAACAAGTCTCAAAACTTAGGTATCATCTACTTTTGGGAATAGTCAAGAAAACACTAATCTACTAAACCCTTACTTTATGCACAAAAAAAAGCTCTAACAAATGAGGGTTTAATAGAATACTATATTCCAAACCTTCCCATGCTTTGCCACCAAATGAAACATGTTTATAAATGTATGCCCATGCTTTAGGAACAAACTTTGAGCCCCATTGAATGCACTTTCCTCAATTCCCAACTTGTACGCATCCTTTTTCATTGGAAAACTTGTGTATTCTTTAAAGATGAGCAACCAAACATTGAATGGTTCACTTCCCTTGCATGATTCAATAGATACACTTCTTAGAGCATGGTATTGCATAACGTCATACCAAAAATTGGACTTATGTAAGCAAAGTTATTAAATTTGAACCATACCTTCCATTGGGTTTACACTCGCAAAAGATAGTCGTCGGCGAGGACTCCTTTCCCCAGATTGGAATGCTTAAGTGAACAAAAATAGCCCAAAAAGAAATCAAAAAGTTTATAACATGGTACAAGCACATATTGGAAAAAAATAAATTTGCAATACAATTTTGTATTACAATATATAAATTGAAATGGGTTTTGTCATAGTCACCCATATTAGATGTTGTATCCTTTGCCACATCCATAGAAGTTGCGCCTGAAGTTTGACATTGCATATTGACATTCAGATTCAAACTATTATTTGCGGATAAGGGAAAGAAGTCATCCACGGGGATTCAGTGATTTGAATGTTGTGCCGATTGATTCGTACGCCGAGTTCGACGTCGACGATGATCCTTGCTTGCACTAAATCATGGACGCATGCGAATGGTGCTAGTTGCACCTTCATTAGGATCTAGAATGAATTTAAACGACAATGCATTTGATTGTCGTAGGTCCTCTAGAAACCTATCCACGCATTTTGCGTATGATTGCACCTGTTGTAGAGATTATGGTGGTGTACGCATCACTTTCTTCAAGAGTTTGTTTGTGTCATTCCAAAGAGACATTGTCACCACATGTTCATCATATACATGAGTGATAGAAGGAGCTTGTGTAGGGGTGAGAACATTAGGATTGTTTTCCTCTACGGACCCCTGTGACAATGTCTCGTTCAAATCCATCCCTGTATCAATTGGTTCACCTCCCCCATCTAAATGACCACACAAAAGAAATTTGTATTATTCAGTAGACAATGCAAAACACAATTGACACCCATAATGTAATGCAATTCAAATTGAAATTCACTTACCGTGGATGACCCCTTCAACGACAGATGATCTTTTCATCAATTCAACAACCTTAAGGATATGTTTGCAAGTGTTCCCCTACAAACTCCAAGGGTAGTGACAAACAAAAAGGTGCTCCCCAAATTTCTGAACAAGGTAGTGCATTGGCCTACTTTGACTTTTCACCCAGTACTGTACAAGATATGTTTCATCGGGATACAGTCATCGTTTGGAATTGCCTTGGCCCGCTCCACACTAGATCGCATATTTAAACGCTTTTGGTTTGTCAAAAAACCATAATGCTGCAACTTTTCCTTTTTCCTATAGAATGGTTCCATTTTATACACAAGTGTGTAATACAAATAGTCCATTCTCCTTGTGCATTTTTTTGAAAGATCACACAAGTATCGAGTTTTGAGTGCGCAATGGTACAACTCAATGGTTGCATTCGTATCTTGGTTGGCATGTGGGAATAGTCTACATTTTTTCCCCACATGGCTGCAAAAAAAAATCCAATAGTCAAGTAAACCACAACATATTAGAGGTGACATCAAAGAATTTGAATGGTGTGAATCCTGCGGGGTGACAAAAATTGTCAACTCACCAATTCGACCTTCTCCTTCACACCAGGTCTTGTTGAAGTACTCTAAGAATCGGGGCTGATCATTGAACTCTTGAAAGAAAGAGTTCAATAGCTAAGTGACGCAATCTTCGGTGTCACCGATTGCCATCATGATAGCACCAAGACTGCGAAAGATGTCCATTGCCCTTTCCTTGTCTACATACTTATATACATTCTTTAGCCAAGCCCTTTTGACATGCCAAAGGAATAGAAGCACATGACATTGAAAGACAACCCTAATAGACAATACAAACGATATTGTTTACCGCTCAACTGCATGAGATAGTGGCATTGAAAATGAATACCAAACGAGAAAGGTAGAGAAATGAAGAAAGGGATGCACATACTATATGGCTTGGATTTTTGCAGTCACATCATTGGTCAAGAATGCATTGATTCTCCAGTCGAGCCTGGCTGTTCTTCCACGGTCATGCAATATGCGTAGCCACACAGAGATGTCCTCAATCTTGTTTCGTGAGGAGACTACCCACGCAACCGACACACCACTCTATTGCTCTTCGAAAGTGAGGATAGTATACAATGGATATTATAGAGAGAACAAATTAGTGTGAGCATTGTTAAGTTTACAACTAGCAAGATCATTGAAAACACAAAGAACTATTTGTCAATGTTTGTAAGGCCTCACCCCATATTTGTTAGTTGCAAACGTGGAATCCATCGAGATGAATGAATTGTGTGATTGGGTAACCATCCTATCCAACATCCATGGAGTCTGAATCCCAATAACAAAATGTGTATTCTTCCCATCGGGCCGTTGAAAGTAGAAGAAGTTGTCAAAGTTCTCTCCACTCCACAGTAGCATACTTGTCGAGTCGACTTTGTCTTTCTGTGTGTGAGTAGAACACACCTTTCGCTAAGAATTCATAACATCCTTTATTGTAAGGAATTGATCTCTCTTGGACATCATGCCACATAAGATAGGATCGTTGATGTGTCTATCCATTATAGCATTGACACTAACGTCTATGAGCAAAAGGCTTTCAATATAGCTTTTGCACTCCACGGATAGATTAGCGACAAACATAAAACGCTTCTCTCCACTTGTGTCATGAATTCCATGGCAATATTGACCGTTTTTATCAATGTGGAACATTTATTTGTAGATAATATAGGCAACATCGAGTTTTCCATTCATAACCTTCACCATGAAGTGGTATTGACAACCTCACATTTGTATAAACGTCTTATGTGGTTTCTTCTTTGGTGGAGGCTGGCCTCTGTTGTCTTGAGGACCGTATTGACACCACTAGTTGCGAGAAAGGGATCATCTCATCATGTTGAACCAAGGAGAGTAAAATATCATTCGACCATAGAAATGAATGTTGAAAGATACAAACCTCTGATAGGAAATTGTTTTGCCATAAGTTTTGTCGTCAACGGGATAGGAGGCGGTAGGTTATCTTGTTTTCTTGTACACAAATTTGGTTTTGAAACCTTCAATGGACATTTCACCATGAATGAAATGATCAAGTCTCGTAAGAGGAATTGCTACAACAAGGTCAGGGACCTTATCCTTGTTGATGGAAATATCAGCCCATTCCAAATCAGAAGACGAAAATGGAGAGCCTCCATTTTGTACATCTTGCACCTCCAATTCATCTTGCTTCTTCCATTTCAAACCTCTCCCCATTCTAGGAAATGACATAATTGGACGAATATTTAACATTAGTGTGGATTGTGTGAAGAAAAATAAATAAACCATTCATTAAACATAAATTAAATGTGCTTGCATAGTTGTCACTTGCGTGAAACCAATATGAGGTTGTTGGCTTCAACCAAGGAAAATTAAAGGTGATAGATTCAATCAAGCTACACATAAAATATAACACAAACGCATGCTGGAAATCAGACAGTCCATCTCAACGTACAGGTGGACATAGACAAGGACAACAAAAAATGGCAAGCAAAACCTTTGATGACATCCTGGTATGGAAGAGAAAATAAAAAAAGTGCATCCATTGCTGCGAGCAACGCCAAAATGATAACATGTTTCTTGCATTTGTTGAAAAAAAATGAATTAGTAATGGAGAGTATGAGGAAGGCATAAAACTACAAAATTTTCTATGAACCATGATGTAAGCGATTGCAGGTTGGAAAACACAGCATGTAGACGAGCCTCCACACTAACATAAAGACCGCAACTCCTCAAGTAAATATAAAAAAGATTTCAAATAGTATGGGGTGTACAAACCTCTTTTACCTGAGGAGGCATGTTGTGATATTCATCCTTCCATTTCGCATGACTTAACATGAGGAGCAAAAGCACATCTAGCAATTAACAAAATAAACAAGTGAAGGTTGAACCACACGATCAGTGGTTCAACCTAGAACTTCATATGTGGCGTAGGAGTGTAACATGCATCACAATATGTAATTACTTATACAATAGCAACAACATATGTATTATCGTGGGAAGATACATTGGTTGTGCTGCATGTGTAAGTGTTAAAGGAGAGGAAGGGTTAGAGGGCAAGCAAAACCTTTGATGACAACCTTGTATGTAAAAAGAATAAGTGCATCCATTGTTGCGAGCAACACCAAAATGATAACATGTTTCTTGCATCTGTTGAAAAAAAGATGAATCAGTAATGGAGTGTATGAGGAAAGGTATAAAGGTGTAAAATTTTCTATGAACCATGATGTGAGTGAATGCAGGTTGGAAAACATAGCATGTAGATGAACCTCCACGTTGACATGAAGACTGCAACCCCGCATGTAAATATAACAAAGATTTTAGAGAATATGGGGTGTAAAAACCTCTTTTACCTGAGGAAGCATGTTGTGATTTTCAACCTTCTATTTCGTGTGACTTAACATGAGGAGCAAAAGCACTTCTAGCAATTAACGAAATAAACAAGTGAAGGTTGAACCACACGTTTAGTGGTTCAACGTAGAACTTCGTATGTGGCATAAGAGTTGTAACATGCATCACAGTATGTAATTAATTATACAATGGCAACAAGAGATGTATTATCATGGGAATATACGTTGGTTGTGCTGCGTAAGTGTTAAAGGAGAGGAAGGGTTAGAGGGCAAGCAAAACCTTTTATGACAACCTTGTATGTAAAAAGAATAAGTGCATCCATTGCTGCGAGCAACGCCAAAATGATAACATGTTTCTTGCATCTGTTGAAATAAAGATGAATCAGTAATGGAGTGTACGAGGAAAGGTATAAAGGTGTAAAATTTTCTATCAACCATGATGTAAGCGAATGTAGGTTGGAAAACACGTGTAGATGAACCTCCACGTTGACATAAAGACTGCAACCCCACATGTAAATATAACTAAGATTTCAAAGAATATGGGGTGTACAAACCTCTCTTACCTGAGGAGGCATGTTGTGATATTCAACCTTCCGTTTAGGGGGTCTTAACATGTGCAACAAAGACGCATCTAGAAATTCATGAAAAAAGGAAGTGAAGGTTGAACCACACGATGAGTGGTTCAACCTGCAACTTTGTATGCGGCGTATGAGTGTAATGTGCATAACACTATGTAATTAATTCTACAGTTCCAAGAACGGATGTATTAGGGAAGATACCTTGGTTGTGGTGCATATGTATGTGTTAATGGAGAGTAAAGGTTACAAGGCAACCAAAACCTTTTAGAACCTTCTATGTAAATAAATGTGCATCCATTGGTGCCAACAATGCCAAAAGAATAATTTTTTTTTTGCATATGTTGAAAAAATCATGAATCAATAATGGAGTGAATCAAGAAAGTCATACATGTGAAAATTTTCCTATCAACCATGATGTCAACCAATGCATGTTGAAAAACACAATGTCTACTGGAACCTCGAAGCGGACATAAAGACCACATGTAAAATCACAACCTCACGTGAACGAAGAATAAGACTTCATAGTATATGGGGTGTACAAACCTGTTTTACCTGAGTAGGCATGTTGCGATATCAACCCTTCCATATGGGGTGAGTTAACATGACCAACAAAAGCATGTATGCCAATGCATGAACTAAAAAAGTGCAGGTTGAACAACCAGATGGGAAGTCCAACCTGCAATTTTTTATGTAGCCTATAAGCCTAACGTGAATAATAACATGTAATTACTTCTATGGCTGCCAACAATGTGAAAAGAAAAAAACATGATCATTGCATCTGGTGATAAAAAAATCAGTTAATGAAGTCAAACATCTGTGAACATAAAACTAAACATGACCATTAAAAGAACATCAAGCACAAAAGTAAAAAATTCCACCCTTCAGCTTACAACAAGCAAACATATCGAAAGTACAATCCACAGTGTTTTCCAACATGCCTATAGTTTATTAATTAGATAAAGTTCAAACGCAATTTCTAGTCTACTTGTGACTTGTTTTATATTTTGAAGAGATTCCTTTCATTACATTCGTATTGTGTAAACAAGAAAATGATTTCATTCCAAAAAAAAAAGAAATGGTTGTCTGGAGACATGAAAGCCATGTGTGAAATGGTAGACAAGTTTTGTAAATAACTTATCAAACAAAAAACCTTAGCATTCTCTAATGAGAAAGACACTCTCCAAGCTAACCAAAGAGCGGATGCAAAGCTATAGACAAGTATTGAAGACATTCAAAACTCTATCCAAAAAATGGACGTTATTGTCCTAAGGGATGATAAGGAAGCAGCTGCTCCAAACGTACAAATAAAATGTACTTATAACTGAAACCCAACACTGTGTTTCCCACTTACAATTAATTTTTGCACTTCTTTTTTTAATCGATTGGAATTTAAACACAACAATGGAATGTGTGAATTGGAAGACATTCATACTGTTTTGTAACATTTCATGTTGCAAAACTGTGGATGTTAAGAAGCAAGCAACCCACCATGAGACAACCCTTTACATTTAAACAAGGAGATCCAAATAACTGAAACCCAACAATGTGTTTCCCATTCACAATTATTTTGTGCACTTTTTTTTTCAATCGACTAAATTAAAACACAACAACGGAATGTGTGAATTGGAAGACATTCATACTATTTTGTAACATTCCATGTTGCAAAACCGTGGGTGCTAAGAAGCAAGCAACCCACCATGAGACAACCCTTTCCATTTAAACAAGGAGATTCACATAACTAAAACCCACTAGTGTGTTTCAAGCAACCCACCATGAGACAACCCTTTCCATTTAAACAAGGAGATTCACATAACTGAAACCCAACAGTGTGTTTCCCATTCACAATTATATTGTGCACTTTTTTTTTCAATCGACTAAAATTAAAACACAAGAATGGAATGTGTTAATTTGAAGAAATTCATACTGTTTTGTAACATTCCATGTTGCACAACCGTGGGTGTTAAGAAGCAAGCAACCCACCATGAGACAACCCTTTCCATTTAAACAAGGAGATTCACATAACTAAAACCCACCAGTGTGTTTCCCATTCACAATTATTTTGTGCACTTTTTTTTTCAATTGACTGAAATTAAAACACAAGAATGGAATGCATTAATTTGAAGACATTCATACTGTTTTGTAACATTCCACGTTGCACAACCGTGGGTGTTAAGAAGCAAGCAACCCACCATGAGACAACCCTTTACATTTAAACAAGGAGAATCAAATAACTGAAATCCAACACTGTGTTTCCCATTCACAATTATTTTTTGCACTTCTTTTTTCAATCCACTGAAATTAAAACACAACAATGGAATGTGTGAATTGGAAGACATTCATACTATTTTGTAACATTCCATCTTGCAAAACCATGGATGTTAAGAAGAAAGCAACCCACCATGAGACAACCCTTTACATTTAAACAAGGAAATTCAAATAACTGAAACCCAGCAGTGTGTTTCCCATTCACAATTATTTTGTGCACTTCTTTTTTCAATTGACTAAAATTAAAACACAACAATGGAATGTGTGAATTGGAAGACATTCATACTGTTTTGTAACATTCCATGTTACAAAACCGTGGGTGTTAAGAAGTAAGCAACCCACCATGAGACAACCCTTTCCATTTAAACAAGGAGATTCAAATAACTAAAACCCAACAGTGTGTTTCCCATTCACAATTATTTTGTGCACTTTTTTTTTCAATCGATTGAAATTAAAACACAAGAATGGAATGTGTTAATTCGAAGACATTCATACTGTTTTGTAACATTCCATGTTGCACAACCATGGGTGTTAAGAAGCAAACAACCCACCATGAGACAACCATTTACATTTAAACAAGGAGATTGAAATAACTAAAACCCAACACTGTGTTTCCCATTCACAATTATTTTGTGCACTTCTTTTTTCAATTGGCTGAAATTAAAACACAACAATGGAATGTGTGAATTGGAAGACATTCATACTATTTTGTAACATTCCATGTTGCAAAATCGTGGGTGTTAAGAAGCAAGCAACCCACCATGAGACAATCCTTTACATTTAAACAAGGAGATTCAAATAACTAAACCCATCACTGTGTTTCCCATTCACAATTATTTTGTGCACTTTTTTTTCAATCGACTGAAATTAAAACACAACAATGGAATGTGTGAATTTGAAGAAATTCATACTATTTTGTAACATTCCATCTTGCAAAACCATGGGTGTTAAGAAGCAAGCAACCCACCATGAGATAACGCTTTACATTTAAACAAGGAGATTCACATAACTGAAACCCAACACTGTGTTTCCCATTCACAATTATTTTGTGCACTTTTTTTTCAATCAACTAAAATTAAAACACAAGAATGGAATGTGTTAATTTGAAGACATTCATATTGTTTTGTAACATTCCACGTTGCAAAACCGTGGGTGTTAAGAAGCAAGCAACCCACCATGAGACAACCCTTCCCATTTAAACAAGGAGATTCACATAACTGAAACCCAACAGTGTGTTTCCCATTCACAATTATTTTGTGCACTTTTTTTTTCAATCGACTGAAATTAAAACACAAGAATGGAAGGAGTTAATTTAAAGGCATTCATACTATTTTGTAACATTCCACGTTGCACAACAGTGGGTGTTAAGAAGCAAGCAACCCACAGTGAGACAACCCTTTACATTTAAACAAGGAGATTCAAATAACTGAAACCCAACAGTGTGTTTCGCATTCACAATTATTTTGTGCACTTCTTTTTTTAATCGACTGAAATTAAAACACAACAATGGAATGTGTGAATTGGAAGACATTCATACTGTTTTGTAACATTCCATGTTGTAAAACTGTGGGTGTTAATAAGCAAGCAACCCACCATGAGACAACCCTTTCCATTTAAACAAGGAGATTCACATAGCTGAAACCCAACAATGTGTTTCCCATTCACAATTATTTTGTGCACTTTTTTTTTCAATCGACTGAAATTAAAACACAAGAATGAAATGTGTTAATTTGAAGACATTCATACATTTAAATAACTCCACATTGGGTTTCCCAAATTTCATATTAAAAAATCTTGTAAAATCCTCTGCCTGTAACCCAATTACCCCTCACCTCAAATTTCGTCGGTATTCACCTCACATTTATTTTGTGCACTTTTTTTTCAATCAACTAAATTTTAAACACAACAATGGAATGTGTGAGTTTGAAGACATTCATACATTTAAATAACTCTACATTGGGTTTCCCAAATTTCATATTAACAAATCTTGTAAAATCCTCTGCCTGTAACCCAATTACCCCTCACCTCAAATTTCATCGGTATTCTGCAACTCCTCCACGTGCACTCCACCCTTCAGCTTACAACCTCAATTTCGTCAGTATTCTCCTCCAAGTCTTCGTCGTCCACATGCACTCATACCTTCAACTTTCCCTTTCAACGTGTAGACTGGAAACAAATAATATTTTCTCCTTTCTTCCTCGAAACAAAAAAGGCTCCATTTCTGCCCACGTCACTTTCCCTTCCACTTGTCTCATGCCAAGAAAAGAGAATTTCCGAGAAAGAAAACATGCTCGCCTTTTTCCCTTGCTGACAGGTGGGCAAACCAAGTTGACAGCGTCGTTAACTCACACCTAACAATCACTGGCCATTTGCTCCCGCTGCCGCTTTTATTCATAATCACTCGTCTGGCAGGCCCTGAACTACAACGTCGCCTCATGTTATGTATGTTTCCATGTATGTTGTTATGTATGTTTTTCATGCGTTTTTGTATGTACATAGGTGCTTATTGTCTGGGATTTAGCCGGCTCCTAATGTTATTGTGGTATTTTTAACTTGACATTGAAATACGTACAAACTTAATGGATAGTACACTCAAGATTCTATAATTTTTTGAAAAAATACCAAAAACACACCTATTGGCATTGAAATGTCATTTCGTGTTAAAATTTCTAAAAATAAACAATAACACAAGTGCATTATAGCATGCTCACACTATAACGTGCTCACATTTATGTGAAGTACAAACAATCTCTACCTCGCCCTCCCTTTCTCTTCATCTCTCTCTCCCTCCTTCCCTCCCTACTTCTCTCTATCTGACTCTATCTCTTTGTCCCTACCTCTTTGTCCCTCCTTCCCTCTCTACTTCTCTATCTCAACTCTCCCTCTCTCTACTTACTTCTCTCTCTCTCTGTATATATATCTCACCTCTCTCTATCCCTCTCTCTATCCCTCCCTCCTTCCCTCCCCCCTCTCCCTCTCTCCCTCCCTCTCTCTCACCTTTCTCTCCCTCTCTCCCTCCCTCCCTTCTTCCTTATCTAGTTCTCTCCATCTCATATCTCTCTCTCTCTCTCCCTCTCTCTAAATTGTTTTGAATTAAAGCTAAACATAACACACTTCATACAAATGATGGTTGGTAATCCTTCTAGATTAGTTCCTTTGCAAAAGTTAACTCACAAGAATACTTTATCTTGTACAATAGTTTTTTTTATGGGTTCTATATAGATTTGTGTAACTCTTCTAGTTGTCTCTCACCTCCTTCAACCTCCATCAAGTCTTAGCAACTTTCTCTTTCATTTAATGAATCATGTTAGGTCCAACTGATACTTGATCTTCGAAATCCAAAGTAGTTTAATAGTGTTTTGTAGTATCTTCCATACAATGTTTCATATGGTATTATGCCCAATAATCTATGATAGCTATTGTTGTAGTCAAATTCTACTATAACATGTAATTTCCCATTGCACTTGATTATCCATTACATACATCCTTGACATGTCTATTAGTACTTTATTGATATGTTTTCCATTAGTTTCTAGGTGATATATTAGGTTCAAATTCAATCCTATCCCTCGCAATGCTTGGAATGAACTCCAAAAACCATATGTGAAAAGATACTCTATTTGAGATGATCTCTTACAACACTTCATATGATCACACAAATCAACTTCCATGCAATATAGCTACCTCTTCTACATCTATAGTTTATCACATGGGAACAAAATGTGTGATTGTGTTATCTTATCAACCACTACAAAGATTGTATTATGTATATGTTGCATCCAAGAAAAAACTAGAACAAAATCAATTGATACTACATTCAATTTCCATTTTGGAATGTCACATGGATATAAAAAACTACTAGATACCCATATTCTATTTTTATGTTTTAGGATTCCAAATATTTATCCATATTATCTACATTAGCCTTGTTATTCTTGGCCAATAATACATTCTCTCCAATTCAATAGGCACTTTGTTTGCATCATTGTGCATTAAATATCGTTCTATATGAAACTCTTCTAGAATTAAAAACTCTTTACTTTTTTGCCTTCAAGTACTACCATCATTTGCTAGTTGTGCAAGATCCTATCCTTACCAATAGTATGCTCATCATGTTGAGATATTTCACTTGGTTCCTCATTTTGTAAGATTATGACCATTCCTTTAAGGATTTCATCTTATTTTTATGCTTCAATAATTAGCTCCTAAAGTAAAAACATGAAATTTCTATAGTCCATAATATAATCTTGATAATATTTTTGGATTTGACGACATAATATTTTCCTCATCACTATTTTTGATCATACTCCATGATCCATCATTTAGATAAGATAGCTCCTCAAAGTCATTTTTTTAGTACTGCTAGTACACTCAAGTGTGATGTTCTACTTAGTGCATTATCTCCTTTTCTCTCCTTTTCTTGTATATATCCAAATTCAAATCCATACTCCCTCAAGAGTTCCATCCATTTATACTTTTGCACATTGAGTATTAGTTGAGTAAAGAGATACTTTAGACTCATGCAACCATTTTAACTCAAACATGTGCTTGGATAAATAATGTGTCCACATTTTGTGTGCATGAACAACACTTTATAATTCTAAGGAATGCACCAAGTAATTTTTTTCGTGTTCCTTCAACTTATGGGGCTCATATGTATTTACCTTGTCATCTTGTATTAAAATAACTCCCAATCCTTCCTTAGATGCATCAGTGCACACAACACAATCTTTCTCCACATTGGAAACTTCTTAAATTGGTGCATTCATGTGATTTTTCATAACCTATTTAAATTATTTTGCATATTTCTTTATCCACTCAAAAAATTATCCTTTCCTTTGCAGTGTTGTGACTAGTGTTATAATCCTTGAGAGCTTATTTGTAAGCCACTTATAATAACATGTTAAGACCATAAAGCTCCTCACTTTAGCTACATTAGTGGATATTGACCATTCCAATGTTTTCTAAATCATTGTTGGTATATTATGACTCCTTCTCTTGATATGATGTGTTTGAGATATTCAAACTCTTTTTGAAAAATTGAACACTATGTTGGCAATTTTTTATAGAGCTTATTTTTTCTTATATAGTGTAGAACTGACATTATATGTTGGTATGGTCCTTTTAATTCTTTGGATATACCAAAATATCATCCAATAACATAGGTATACACTTATATAGACATTTATAAAAGTATTTATTAGTCTATATAGACATTTCTAAAAGACAACATTCATTAAACATGAAAAATGATGTTAGTGCATTCATTAATCTAAATTGCACTACCACATTTTATTAGTGTCCATACTTTTTTTTTTTAGTGTATATATCATCTTTAATATGGATTGTTGGTATCTAGTGTTGGGGAATTCAAGATATGAGAGCATGAAACAACTTCCACAAGTGAAACAAAATAAGCACAATACTATGTCTATCAAATATGAAATGAAGAGTGTATGATATAATGATCAAGCTTTGAATATATAGGCAAGGATGAGGAGGTAGGGAGGTAGGAATGAACTACTGACTACCCCTCTATAGGTGGGACACTTGTTAGTTCACTTGACAAGTGGGTGAGCAAGTGTTAATAGGTGTCTCAAGTCGTGCAGACACATGTCTCAATGCTATGAAGTGAGACAAAAAGCAAAAGAAGCCTAAGTAAACTTAAGATAGGTGATTAGCTAACTAGGTAGATAAAAACACCATTTAAACTAATTCCCCCCTTTAAGTTCAACTTAGGGAGTTGTGTATGCACTAATAATGAGTCCTGACTATGAGGAAATGTTAGGTACTCATGTACAAAAATATCATAAAGTGGAGTAAAGGAGAGAAACCCAATGGGAAATAAAAACCCCTCTCGAAAAAGATAAATACAATGAAATGAAATGTACAAGTGATAGATGGAGAACTCATGATGACCCCCCAAGAACTACTTCTAGCACAAAGTACAATGATGTTCTCCCCATATGACACAAAAGAGAGAAGGTCATATGACCCCCCCAAAAAATGTGAAGTAATGAACTTCATGTGAGGAAATACTTCCTCCCAAAATTGATAGTAGAAGAGAAACCATGAAAACCTCCACTCAAAATGATGTATGTAGTGTTAGTAGATGCTCAACATTGGATGTTGAAGATGATCCACAAACATTGAACACCATTTATCCCTTTGGGAAGAAATAACACCACAAATGTGTCCAATATGAACTCCCATTCTAAATAGAAATATGCACGAAGTAAGGTGAATATCTTTGAATGATGCACACGATCCAAAGACTAAAATGACGCCAATGATGCCTTCAAATAATGCTCAAATATCTTCAATCCAATGCTGAGGTGTGACAGATGTTGATATGATGGATCAGGGACCATGACTGTGTGGTTATGTTTGGACCAATGTGAATCTGATACTGTTGTACTTGATGATAATTGAGTTTGATAGGTCAATTCATGAATGTCTACATAATCTATCACAATAGAAGCTGATGTAGGTGAGGTAAGAGCAATATACAAATATGATAGTGGTGATGCAACTTCGTTAAAGTTAACATCAAATAGAAGATGAATATCCTCAATGATGTCATCCAAATATGCAATGTGGGATTCTACAAACAAAGATGCTATGTCTAATAGATATACGTCCCAATGTGGTGGATTTGGAATTTTGAGAGCAAAGTCTTGATACAAAGAACTTTTGGAACTCATGGATGAGTCAACAAGTGATTCAAATGTAGCAACAAGTGATATGGGAGATGATATATCAATGTAAATCATCATACTACATTGTTCATTCCCAAATGATGATGTCTCACAAGATGTTTGAGTGAGACTGGAGGATGTGTCTGCATGTGTTGGAACGAAAGGATCAGGTAAGGCAATACCATGACTAAGAAGAATTTGTTCCATTTCCTCAATTCGATAAAATCAACATTCTTTTGTTGTATGCCTTTTCTTTCCACAACATCCACATTTGATTTTCTATTTATTAGGAGGATTATGGAGAATAATCAAATGGAGGGGATTGAATGTGAGAAACATGATCACATGAACCAACAAACTAATAAGAAGAAACACCTAGATTGCCCCATTTTATGTAGAGATTCCCCCCAAGAAAGATTAGCGCTAATTGTAGCCCCCCAGAACAATGTGCAATAAAATTTTACAAGTTGTTAAGATTGCATTCCAAAATATGAAAAAATGGCAACCCAAATCTTAAAATTATAAGTAACATTAGATTCCTTACAAAATTTGAATAGAAATAAAAAAAAGTTTACAAAATTTTGATAATCAAGATGAAAGTTATGCCTTGTCAAAATTTGCTTACAATATTCACTTCAGAGGTTAAAATTTGCAATTAAACAACATTAAATCCAAAATATCTTGATGCTACTTTGTTAGGCTTAGAAAGAGCTTTCTGGTGACTATCCACACTTCAAATTTCGATGCTCTGTTTGCAAGTTATAGCAAAATGAAAAAAGGTCCCCTTGTAACCCTTTGTCGACTATAGCAAAAAAATTCTCATCTCCCTTTTAAAATATTTGAGGGTTATCAACAATAAATTTTGATAAAATAAAATATATCCCTCATTAAATAATTTGATGGCTCACTAATAGTTTAAATGACCACTAATGGTTACATAATTGTTAACCATAAACATTAAATGTGCAATGTTATAAATTTTGCTATGTAACAAAACATACTAAGTCAAAGTATAACCATCATTGGAAAAACCTAATGAAAGGATAATGTGACTGTTGATTTCCTTAATGATTTACTACCATAGAGTGTAGATGTGGTAGATATGATGGGGGCATGGAAGGAAAGGGAGGTAGTTATCGACTGCAAATCAACCTCTTCAAGAAACTTTCACTTCACGCCTCCTGCAAGATTTGTCCCTACATGTCTCTATAAAACTTCATACACTATCAACAATGTCTTTGAGAAAAGATGAAGGGTGATTAGAAAACACAAGATCCACCTTGTATTTGGTGGTAAATGAAAATTTGAAAGATGAGATCTGAAATTTCAATGCTCAATAGTTGCAACTAATAAAACTAGAAAGCAATCACAATAGAGTCATGATCAGGTTGAGGGAAGATGAAGATGGCCATGTGAGAGAGGGGGGAGGCATGTTGGAGTGCCATAGGGGAAAGAGGGAAATCCAAAAATTTATGGTGCCCTTGATAACCTTTCAAATGCCCGAGAACTGAAAATGCTACCTTTACACCTGCAACAGAAAGTCAAGCCCCTCACACGACCTTCTCCAAATTCTTTGAATCTTTTGTGTATGGAGGGAAATGGATCTCTTATTGGAGATTGTTGGTTGTAAACATAATTACAAACCCTGCAAAAATGAATAAAATAGGCTAAATAGGCCAATATTTTCTTTAAGTTGCAACAAGCCGATAGGCCAAAATGCCTACAATACAAGCTAGAAATGCCTGCTAATAGGCTGAACAAGTTGAAAAAAATCCTACAAATAGGCAATTTTTTTTTGAAAGAGTGTAAATATCTACCCTAATGAGCAGATTGGCCCTCTATTGAAAAAAATCATTTTGTTTACAACTTTTTGATACAATGTGCATATTGACCAAAAAAATTTAAAAATAAAAATTTACCAAAATTGACAAAATGAAAGGTATTTTTTGTTTACTAAGCCTTCTGAACATGATCATGTTGTTTGTTTGGCTTTATGACGCTTTGTTGATAGGGCTATGTGTGAGAATCACCTTAATACGGGAAGAAACATGTTCTCATGGCTTTGATACCATGTTGGAGAATGCCAAGATATGAAAGCATGAAACAACTTCCACAAGTGAAAAAAAAAGCACAATAGTATGTCTATCAAATATGAAATGAAGAGTGTATGATACAATATGCTACAATGATCAAGCCTTGCATATATATGGAAGGATGAGGAGGTAGGAAGGTAGGATTGAACTATTGAATACCCCTCTATAGGTGGGACACTTGTGAGCTCACTTGACAAGTGGGTGAGCAAGTGCCAATAGGTGTCTCAAGCCATGAAGACACATGTCTCAATGCCATGAACTGAGATAAAAAGAAAAATAAGCCTAAGTAAACTTAAGCTAGCTGTGAATAGATCAATCCTAGATAGGTGATTAGCTAACTAGGTAGATAAAAACACTATTTACACTAACATCTAGTCCCATAATCTATGTTTAAAAATATGTATGTGTTGTGCCAAATGGGTGCCTTATTAAATTGTCTATAATCTATACATAATCTTAACGACCCATCCATCTTCACAAAATAATTAGTGCTCTTCATAGTGACATAATTGGTATCACAAAGCCTTTATGTATCAACTCCCACATCTGAATCCAAAGCCCATGCAACTTAGATGTTGTCATTTGATATAAGGTCCTAGATATTGATTTTGTTTTAGGCTTCAAATTAATTGCAAAATCAATCTCTTCAACAAGAATCTCAGTAACTCGTGTAAAAATAGACAATCATCTAATATAGGTTCTTTAATTTATGCAAACATGGTAAACATATATAGTTTGCATCTACACCTTAGGTCCTTTGCCTTCCAAATTGATATGAGTTGCAAGGATATGGATCTATAGATTCATTATATTTCCATGAGCTATTGCTACCACTTAATCATTTAACAAATTTCTTACGATAGTCTTTGCTAGTTGTATAACTTTTTAACAATCCATTCCTATGACCATGATGCATCATATGATCCTAATCAATGACAATAAAATTTAATTGAGTGCTCATATTACTTAAAGTCATTATGTTATTCTCAATTCTATAATTAACAACTTGTTGAACTGTCAAGGCCATCTCTACATTTCCCAGGTCCTTAGACTTAAAACTAACTAGACTCCATCTTTTGTTCAAGTAGGGGAAATAAAACTATAATGGTAGTAGACTCAATAAAGATTGACATGTGCTTGGTTTTGATTTTACTTGGCACCTTGGTCACTATTACTATATGCTTTATTTGGTGCCTCTCAAGTGCAATATGAACATGATAGTTGGGATTCACACTTCCTTTGGAGGTTCTCTGTCTTGATGTTGATGACACATCCTTGAAGTGCCAATTTAGACAATGCTTAGCAAAATACAACCCTCCACATTAAAACAAGCCACCTTTGTCCTCTCTACACATCTAGTTTATCTAATTGTGTCATTATCTCAACTTAGATTATCTTCTCTACAAATAGGGGACTTCTCATATGGTTGGCATCTTATAATTTTGTCAATGTCCTTAGAACTTTTTCAATGTCCTCCTTGACTAACAAATGTTTTTTTGCACAAAGTGCCTCTTTGATTTCTTGTTGAACCATCTTTACTAGAACCTAAAATCTATTTGTTATATTAGCACCAACCACCTCCTTTTCAATTTTTAGGACTTTACTAGTGTTACACTTCATTGTTTGTCTACCACATACTATTACTTCTATGGGTAAATATGTTTTAATTCATGATTATGTTTAAGTGAATTTCAATGAATAAATGAGGTGTATGAATATGCATTGTGATGTGATTACTTTTGAAATGCTTTAGTGATATATATGAAATATGATGAATATGATATTCATGTTATTAGCTAACTTCATTCATATGCACAAAGTTGAATGCAGGAAATGATCGAACCCTCCAGAAGGAGAGAGAGAGTATCACCCAGGAGAGGAAGTTTGGAATGGAAACCATTATCATGACCATTTGAGTAAATGCACACATGAACTGCACTAGGTAGAGTAACCTTGATGATTCAGTGTCATTATGTGATGAACTATGTTGTTACCCTTTTTGGGTTTATAGGAATGTTAGGGTTATTATCTTTGATTCCTTGTGATTGTTTTGTTGATTTGAGTCGTAGTGTTAAAATCCTTTTGATGGGATTGAGATGGTTATATATTGTGTATTGGATATATATATGTTCATATATGCGATGGCACACACATATGATCATATGTATGCATGAGGATGCATAGACAAAAATGTCTATGCATACCCATACATAAATATGTAAT
>VDFB02358069.1:230198-284785 GCA_007258455.2 Sequoia sempervirens
TTATGATCTTGAATCTTTTGTAAGATGTATTTGAAAGATGAACTTCATTTGTTGGAAATTATCTAATGATTACTTCATTCATGTAATGATATATGCAATGCGCATTTGAGTTAATAAAAATGAAAAAAAATATGTCTATGTACTTGAGGATTTGTGTTATTTACTTCATAAAGTTAAAAGCTTAGGTAAAATTGTTGGGTAAATTGTGGGCATGTTACACTAGATCTAAGTATTTACCATTGGGACAAAATCTACATATTTCATTAGAGTGGTGTAATGCGTTTTCTCCTTAGCCAAATCTCCCGAGTTAATTTAACTATTTTAATAAGGGTTAAATACATGCCAAGTAACCATGCAATATGCCAAGTTTGTCACTAATATGTTGGTGCTAGCTGTTGATGCAATGATGTGCTTATACACTCTCTAAGTGATAATTAATGGATCTTAGATGCTAAAGTGAATTGGGCTTTGTCCTCGTATACAACACTTAACATGCAAATCACACATTTTGTGCTCAAGTTGATAAGTAATGAATATTAGGAAGAGAGAGTTTGTATGAATTTGTTTTAAAATTTAAATTTAAAAATTTTGGTCTCAAAATTATGGATATGAATATGAACAAAGTTCATATATGAACTTGTAGATTTGGTGAGGGAATGGGGAACGCAGGATCTATATGTCATATTGAATCCTTGGGATTAATGGAGTTAGGATTAATCAAGGCTCTAGTTAATTGCCAACTTTTATGCAAAACATGCCACTTGTATACTAATCATTGCATTCAAGACAAATACATCAAAAAGAATCCATGACGAAAGGAAAAAGTGAAATATGCACACCTTTTACCCTTTTAATTACTTATGTACAAATTATCCAAAAGCTAACTTTTATAAACGAAAGTCATAAATGAATATACAAATCCTAAAGATATTGTCAATTGTATCCTTTGTCCAATACCTAAATTTGATGATCAACCCCACTTGTTAAGATTTTTTTGTGACAATATTTCATTCAAAATTGCAGTTCAAATAATAACACTTTACTTTAAAAAAATATTAAAAAATAAGGGTAAACGATTTTGATCTAGAGCTATGGACCGATGAGGTCACAAACAAAGGACCCCATCCACAATATAAACATTCAATAATAACATCCTAGACCAAAATATGTACCCTTCGGGATTTTAAGTACCCCCTCTATAAATTTTCATCTAAACATAAAAATAATAATATTTATTTTACTTTTATTATTGGCTCTGCGCCTCAATGCATTTTGGGAGAACCAACTAGCTCTGGTTTTGAGTGGCATTTCACCCCTAACCACAACTCATCCGCTGATTTTTCAACATTAGTTGATTCGAACCTCATGACAAGAACAACACCACAACTCAAACCATCATACAATGCCAATACCTGACTACTTTAAAAAAATATTATCACTCAATTATGATCAAGAATTTTAGTTTTTAGGAGCTCCTCAAAATCTTCCCAATCATGTGATAGAACCTTCCTAACATCTTGATTTAATTTTACGGGAAAATTACATAAATACATAAATACGGCCATACGGCCATCAAATTTTGTTAATTTTCTTAGCGATGGTGATACTTTCATAAAATTTCAGGCATTCCAAGGGCAATTTAATAGGTGGTCATCAAATATCACTGGAGACTGGGCTTTTGTTTAAAGGGATTGATCAGAAGAGAGTGGGGAAGAAAGGAAGAAGAAGATCTCAAGTAAAAAATGGGTTTCGTGGATAAGCTGAAAGTGTTCATCATCAAGGAGCCTGTTGTTGTTGCTTCTTGCGTCATTGGCGGCGTCGGTAAGTCTAATTCCTTTTTCTCTTACTTCGCTCATATTCATACGCAAACATTGTAGCCCTCTTAAATTTTTCAAATAATACAAAAATGGCTGCAAATGGTCTTAATTTGCACCAACATTCAATACCATTGCATCAGGAAATGTAATGTCTCAATTCCTGTATGAAATAATAATAAAATGGGTCAGGTGTTGTGATCCAAAATATCCATGTAAATAAAACAAACACAAAATTTTCAGAAACTCTTTCTGTCAAATGGATTACAAAAACTCTGAATTTTTCATAAAATGTGTCTATTGTTCATGTACGGATATTTAAAAAGAAAATCGTCTGGCTTAGGTAGTTGGCTGCCTTCTGCATCGAAAATGTCCTCCATTACCATTACATCTCAATCCCTGGATTGACTTTACCTTCTTAAATTATTTTCTATCTAGGTTTAATTTTTGGTTCATTATCTTTTACAGGTAAAAGAACATAGGGCAGCAATGCCCTGATAAACTAGAATTGGCTAGAGTTTCTTATCTATCGGAGCCGTACAGTTCATTATCATAAACTATTCTAAAAAAATATTCTATTATACCCTACTGTAGGGACTCAAAATAAAAACTGCTATCTCACAAGTAGTTGCAATTCAATAAGTGTCAATACAAGCCATGAACCAGACAGCTGAGCTTGAAGCCTTTAGTATCCAATAAGTTCCAGCAAAGAGCTGTGGCATTTGGTATGCCCTTTCCTGTCACCAGATCTGCTGTTCTAAAACTGAATCTTCATCATCTTTGCGCAATCCACCAGTCACCAGGTACTGCAGAAACCAAGAAGACCGTCCCAATTTAGCACCATGGTGCTTCATGGAAAAGACTCTGCTTTAATAGTTCAATATCTTAAAATTTTCTCCCCAAAGCATGAGTTCTGTTTGCAGTCGTCAAAACCTTCAAAACCCAAAATATCACTTCTCTTCTTCTGTATTGGGACCAAGCCTAAATGCTATGCCCACTTAAAATAACTGTCATTATCTATTGTATATTGACAGCATTAGAGTCTACTATAATAAAAAGGCAAGAGCCGGTATCTAATATCCTTCTCTATAGACGATCCTTATCTGAATTAGCTCTGGGACAGCTTTTTATCAGGCTATGCAACTCAGGTGCTACTTAGTTGTTAAGAATTCCACCCCATCTTTTTCACAAATTGCTCTCACCACTTTATCCCACATTTGATTATGGGTAGCCAACCTTTAAGAAGTTTCCATGACTTTTCCTGCTCTACAAGTGTTTTTTGCTCCATCTGAGTAATGTATGAGTTACTTAAGTTTTACTGTAGTTGAGGAAGACAGATTGCTCTGCCATAACCTAAGCTGCTATCATCATATTCACTCTGGTCCTGGATTTCCTAGATGTCTGCATGGTTTTTACTACAATATTCATCAGGCTGTACAACTCAGGTTCTACATAGTCGTTGAGAATTTCCACACCATCTTTTTCACAAATTGCTCTCACCACTATATCCCACATTTGATCATGGGTAGCCAACCCTTAAGAAGTGTCCATAACGTTTCCTGCTCTACAAGTGTTTTTTGCTCCATCTGAGTAATGTATGAATTACTAAAGTTTTCCTGTAGCTGAGGAAGACAGATTGCTCTGACATAATCTAAGCTGCTATCATCATATTCACTCTGGCCCTGGATTGCCTTGGTGTCTGCATGGTTTCCACTACCACATCTGCAGCACTGGTTGTGCCAAGCCTTTCTGACATATTGGTTCTCAAAAGTTTCTTTCTTACAAAATAGAGGAGAAAAGTGTCAGCAATCCCCTCTCAGAGTATTCTTCCATGCAGCCATTGCCTATTCAACAATAATTTGAGTCCCCTCATATGCTGCAATTCCTTTTTCAGCTTGGCGTTTTCTACCTAACCAAAATATGCATTTTGAACATCAGCATCAACAATCTACTTAATTCTTCCCCGATGTTTTCAGTCACCATCTTGCTTCTCCAAATGCACAAGGTTCGCCATTTCCCTTTGGTGGGACATGCCATTGTTATACATGGGATTTGAGCTGGCTATGGAACAGAACAGGAAATGGGTGGGGGAGGGGGAAATATAACTTCAAAGAAAATACAACATGTATACTGAGTTCAGGTTGCATGGCAGTGATAGACCCAAAATCAAAATTTTATCATCTTTCTCAATTTTCAAACAAAAACACTTCCGTGGATTTGAGATAATTCTCCACAATATATATAGGAAGCAGAGCAAGATAGGAACAGAGTTTAAGGGAGGAAAAAGAAACATCTATGAATACCAGAATAATTTCAAACCGAAATTCAGGCCATAGTAGTCCTGGTACTAACCACTTAAATGTTTTTATTGCAGTCTTCTGGTCATTGTTTCTGTACCTTCTGTTGCTCTCATTGCCACCAAATCCTTCCATATGTCTGACTGCATGAGCAGGAAGCAGAAATAATGAAGAGGGACATACAGTTTTCACTTAGAGGCTCTCCCACATGGTGCTTGGAGGAGGATGTGGTGGCATCAATGCCTTTGAAAGGAATGCAGCTTTTCACAATAAGGGTGACGGAATTATCATATCTACCCATACATGATATGCATTAGACATATTTTCATGGCCTCCTTAGGCATTAGTATATAACTCTGGGGGTCTTGTATCCCTCTTTCCTTACCTAGGATAGTATTCAACAAGCCGTCCTCGATATATTCCCTAGACACTTTAAATTCAATACCTTCATTCCTCTTAAAACCAACTCCTTTATTTGCCAAGGGATTGGTGGCTCTATTTCCAATTTTATATGTATTAATTGAACTCGTGGAAATATTAAGCATTTCAACAATGACCAAATGACATTGATATGTCTCGAGTTTGAGCTCTTTCTCTTCTTGATTGCACCAGCCTTAATTTTAGAATCTACATCAATATCAAAGTAATGCCATTCCTTTTTTGGCTGTCTTTAGTTCAGTAATTAATGCTTGACACTCTGATGGATTATTAGAGATTTTCCTGTAATATCCAAAGAATATCATTAAATCCTCTATGATCTCTGAAACCACCCTTTCAAGCAGGGTCTGGTTTTCCTTTGGCTGCTCCGTGAAATTTGATTTTGTGCCTTCCATGCTTGGAGGAATCCATCTGGCAACAACCAGTATGGGCATTCTTACAAACACTCCCTTTGATCTGTAAACAGATGTGAAGATTCCACCTCTCGGCTCTTCAATTACAGTCTGTTAAGCACTATTAGCACAACAAATGCTTCCTATAACCAATAAACAAGCTAAATGCTTAAAGAAATTGATCTAGTTCAAAGGAATTATGCAAACAAGTATGAAAGGTACTGGAAAATGACTGAGAACAGCAGATGCAAGCATGAAAATGGGACTGTACACAAGAGTACACCTAGAGAAACCGTTAAATGGGAAAATTTCCTGTAAGAGTGAACTCAAAACTCCTCATGTCACTATATGTCAGCCTCACCAGTAGGATTAGTGTCTCTTGGACCTCCTGGAACTCATGGAAACATGAACAACTGGGTTCTACATCTACAATATGCCTGCAACTCTATGAAAACTCTGTTTTTCAGCCTGCAACATCCTTCCATGACCACCTAGGAAGGAAATAACATGAATCAGCCTTTGTACAAGGCTATACAATTGTTTATATGACTATACAATTCATCTTGAACGGGTCTCTTCATACATAATGCTTGAAAGGAGAAGAGACATTTGTTTGCAACTGTTGTTCTATCTGAAAAGACAAAATGTGTGAAACTGTCACTTTTGATAGACTGGTGGTTTCATAACGATCAGGGCGATTATAAAACCACTGGGGGGTTTGTGAATCTGCCCCTGCTGAAACCATTTGTATCATTGCCAACACCAAAATACTCTACTTTTTCAACAATTCCCTTGAATCTCTGACTCCTCTGAGATGCCCAAGATCAACCCAAGGTAACCTTTATATTGAGGATTGTTTGGCTGGCTTTGAAGTCTTCTGACATTTTCTTTCCAGAAAGTGACTACAACTGCTCTTTTGGTCATGCATTGAGATCCAATTTATGGACCAGGCATCCCCAATTAGGAGGCTTTTTGTCCCCATAAGTGTAGGAACTCATTGTGTGACGAAATTTCTTCCCCACATTCTCTTCCAGATACCATTACCCCTTCCCTGGCAACTGCCCCTCCTGTCCAATTAGCCAAGTTTCTCTCTTCCTCCTGAAGCACATTATCACCCTCCAGCTCTTCTTGACTGTGTGGAGCAAGATAATAAATAGGAAGCCACAACAAACCTTCTTCTTCATCAAGCATTGAAGGATCAAACAATTGTAGATTTTCAGTTTTCATAATCGAATACATCTTCATGTATGAAGGCAAATCAAGGTAAAAAGTATTTTCACTCATTACAAAATCTGAGACGGATCTTAAGGTCTTGAGCTTTGTTGTTTTCCCTTGGAGTGTATTCTTTCCTAGATATAATTAAACTCAGTCTCCAACTTGAAACTATGCTTGATCTGATGTTGGTCATGCTTCTTTTTGTACCTAGCTTGTGACTCCTTCAACTTCTTCTGAACAAGGAGATGATTTTGCTAAATTCTTGCAATGAACTTATTGGCTATGTGCACTTCTTAATCCATTTGTACTTATCCTTATGTGTCTGTCACAAGGCAACATTCAGAGAACTAGGTGGTAGGTACTCAAAACATGCCTCAAATGATGACAAACTTGTTGAAGTATGGATTGTGTTGTTTGTATGCCAAATTCTCATCCCATGAATTAGTATGCTTCTGATTATACCCCCTAAAGCGCTGTATTAGTATTTGGTTCACCACTGTTGCCCCATCAGTTTGGGGATGAAAAGTAGTTGATCTCTTCAATCAGGTGTCCATCTTTTCCCACAAAACACACCAAAACTCCTGCCAAAATCTTCCACCATGGTCTAAAATGATACTTTAAGGTAAATCAAAATGACCTTGCACATGAGAAAAAAACAGCTCAGCTGCATTGTACTTTTAAGAGTCTTCTTGCATGGAATGAGCACACGCATCTTGCTAAAATGGTCCATTGCCACAAACTACAAAGAGATAGTCACACTCTCGTCTTGACATGGGTAATCCTCCCACAAATTCCATGGAGATGCTCTCTTATGGCTGGCAAGGTAACGGTAATGGTTGGTACAGCCCCAGATTCCTATTATTCGGCTTGCTTATGCTACATAACCTACACCCACAAATGAAATTTGACACATCAATTTGCATTTATGTCTAATACACATACCTTTGAGATCTACCATTGTCTTAGCAAACCTGAAATGACCAACAAATTTTAAGTACGAGTCTCTATTAATGACAACTAATTTTGAAGTATGAGCCTCTCTGAAGAACAACGGCCTCCTTTCTTTGGGAATATACAACTTGTCCAATTTGTAGAACAACCTTTCTTGAACAGAGTAGCATAGGTTTGGTTCAAAATCAGCATACCCCTTATAGCCTGCTTCTAGATCTCTTCAATTTACCCATCTTGCCAATAATTCTCTGCATACACCTCTTTGGTAAAGCTTTCCAATTGAGAAAGAGGGCTAACCACTGAAAGTAGCTGTGGCCTGGACAACATGTCTGCTAATTTGTTGGTCACACACCATTTGTATTTGATAACCAAGTGTAAGTGGAATTTTGCAAGAAATCCATCCGCTTGTAATGATCAGCTTGCTGCAACTTGGGTTGAGCTTGCAAATATTGGAGGGTTGATGATTTGTTTGCCCATTAAGTGGTGCTTCCATTTCTTGACTGCTAGACTAGAGCACACAATTCCTTGTCATAAGTGCAATATTTTATTTCTGATGCAGAAGAGCTCAGAACGATGACACATTGGTCTTCCTCCTTGTAGTGGAACAATCCCTGTAGCATAATCACCGGCATCCATCTGTACCTCATTGCATCCAGGCAGCGAACAATTTCAGAATGATAACACACATATCTTCATTCTCAATCTCAGGCAAGTAAATCAAAATTTACAGCCGTCTTCAAGCCTAATACAAAGAACATGACCATATTTTGATTCTAAAAGCTCCTAGCAGCCTTTGAGATATACGGAATAAACCATAAGAAACTTGTTAAAAATTTCTTTTAACACAAACTTATTACCATATGAAGAGTCAGTTTATAACTCTAGTTTAAAAAATCACATTCCCCGTGTTCCTAACCATAAGGATGGTTACAGAATCTAATTGCAACCCTCAATGCCTTAGGATAATATATTATTATCAAATTAATTCATTTCTTTCACCTGGTTCCTTTTTAACAACTAGGGTATCAGGCATGGGTTTAGTAGACATACAAGTGTGCACACACATTGGTACTAGAAAGAAAGAATTTTCATGTCAAATTGCATACATTTTATAACAATATGTAGCATGGATAAAAAATGAATACAGATTATAACAATTGCTACCTTAATCACAAGATTTTACAAAGCTTTTAATCAATTTTTCCTAACAAGGCAACCGCCCTCATTTGATTGCAAATCGGTCTCTCCAAATCAATTCTTACTGTTATATAAGGCAACTAGGGCTATGGTTGCCAACAACCTCATTGTCTGTGTTCTTCTTTTCCCCATCTATAGTAATACATAATTCCCTTGTCTCCTTTCAGCCTGCATCATAATCTGGGATACACCTCCTTTAAAAACAACAGAAATCTAGGGTAGATCGCTCATAGAGTTGAGAATCAGTCATTTCATGCATTGAATAACTTGTGAAATCTGAGTGTACAAATGCACACAACATTCCACAAATACTCCCAATTTCATCTTCATCAACTCACCTATATAGTCAGTTAACTATCCAAGTGATTAATCCCATCATGATTATCTACCTCAGTTGGCCCATCAGGTCAAAAGTATTGAACCTTAGCTTTGATACCAACATGTATCACCCCTCTTGGAGTATTGGAAATCTGCCTGAAAATCAATTAATTTTTGTGAATACCTATATCTGATTTAAAAACTATCAAATTTATACTTATGTTAATTTCCTCAAGCATGTTTGCATAATATCTATGAAAGATTCTGTGTTATTGTTTTCCTAATCAGATCCAGATTTTGGTTTTTGCAAACCACAATATTCTGGTCTTATACGGTGGTTCAATTCTTCTGAATGATGGCCTCAAACATTGGTTATCACCCTTGATCCCAACATTCAGCCAATTTGAAACACCATTGCCAGCCAAGATATATATTATCAAATATCACATAAACCCAGAAAACTTTTCATTTAGCCTAGGCCTGATAAACTCAGATTACTTTAGGCCAAAGTAACCAAACTCCAATTGATTGGGTTATCGGCATCAGTCACAATCTCATCTCTTAAAATACCAGCTTGGGTGATGTACTTAAGTTATAGACTCAACACAAGATAAAACACAAGCTAATCGCATGATTAAATCTATTGACAATTAAATTGTTCTCAGGATCAATATTGGGTGCGATGAACATCTTGAATGTGATTAAACAATAAACTTTGGTTTATTAACCCAGACATTAGAATTCCATTCAATTCGATTTTATTAATGTTTATAAATTGGGATGCCATTTTCTCTTCTCAAAATTTGGCAGATGTGAATGTTTTCTACAAGCAGGTTTTATTACATGATTTAGATGATCAAAGCTTGAGTCACCAAAAAAAAGCCTTTATGGATGTGAGAACTAGAGTGGATGCAGAATATTCGTTAAATCCAATTCTGAACCCAAACCAGATTTCCTTCAAAATCCAATTATACTGAACTCTCCGACCTTAAGATAGTTTAACCCTGGGAACCTTAGGCTATGATTAATTCTGATTTATTTAACCCATGTTACTTGTGCTATCGCACCGTTTCTTTGTTCTGATAGTTTTGATAGACTTATAGGGTGATCGACCATGGTTATGAATCCAATCTGGCTTCCTTAATCTTGCTTAAATGTGTGGTTTACACTTTACACAATCTCTCATAGATAATATTACAGTTTTTGAATTTGATAAAAGGGATGAATGCAAGAAAGGCCTTAAAGCTGGTTTAGGTCAATCTGATACAGTCATTTTCTGGATGCATTGTGTAAGTCTGTAACTGTGGGTCTAACTATGGTTTATAGTGGGGTCAAATCTTAATGGTTGCAATTCTCACACCCTTGCAAGGATGACATCCTAGATTAGAACTCGATAAAGGTGTTGGACGTGAAAAAATATTTGAATCTGGTTTTATTAAGTCTGACACTCATTGAATTATCTGGAGTCATTTTAAAGACTTCACCCTAGTTTAATTGGGGTTTATTTTAGAGTAAATATTAACTCAAGTTTATTGCTTATCAAGGCCTTTGAGCTGAAAAGGAAGATTTTTCTACCTGATATTCTGATAAAGCAAGTACCCAAGATTGTGATTTTTGTCAGCATCTCACATAGCCAGTGCCATACACTTATGCCAATTTGGTATTGACACTTGGCAAAACTTAAGAGTAGCTCACTTTCAAATCACCCAAGAAAAACCCAATTTTGAGGTAATGGCTATGTGAGATATCAACATAAGTCCTAATCTCGCTTTAACAAGTTACTTGGGCAATTTTAATGACCAATTGAATGTTTGGTGAAAACAATTAAAAATATAAGGCAAAGAAGCATTTTCCAATTGGGCTATAGAGGCAAAATTGTTTACATGGAGAACCAGGGACTTTAGGCTTGGTTCGGAATTGGCTTTGCCAACACTCCCAAGCATAAATATGGTCATTAACTTAACCTATCTTTGAATGAAGCCTAGCAATATGGAATTGATACTCGAAACTTGTTAACATTTGAAATTTAATCTCATCAACATGCCTTAGGCGGCATTGGCAGAAATTCATATGGGATAATCAAAGGGTTGGCTCCATGAAAAGTCCAAGCCTTATTGGAGGCAAGAAATATATTGGTAACCAAGGGTTATTCACTAGGGAAAACTGATGTGATAAGAAATCTAGAATCAACAGGGATAAAAGTGGGTTAAACTCCCTTTCTTGGCTCCATGGACCTTATCGGAGTAAAAGCCATTCTAGGGAAGTATAGTCACATGATAGGAATTTGGAGGTAAGATATTTCTCAAATGTAACCCAAGTAGGTTTTAAATTGTTAGAATATAAGCCTTATCTTTGTAATAAAGTCATCGTAATGACTGGTGTGTTAGTGTTGCTATTATTAGTGTTTATAGTCTTGGACAAGTGTCACATTTATTTATTGTTGGTCACATCTCCTGAACTCTATACAGGGAGATGAACCCCCAATCTCTATACAGTGAGATGAAACTCTTTGTAATACTAACTTCAATATCTTATAATGTTATATTATGTTCTCTTTTTCAATATGGTATCAGAGCCAATGTCTGGCCAGAAATGGACTACGAAAATTGAAACTAAGAATGGAAATACAAATCCAACAAGATTGATTTTATTGAATGAAAAAAAGTACATAAATGGATCAACAAAGTGACTTTTCAGTTCAACTACAAGAGATTGTTCAGTTCATCTTCAAAATGACTGTTCATATTATAGAAAACAATCCAAGGATTATTTATAGAATAATTAAATTGATATTACATCCCCCCCCTTAATCCATAAGGGTTATAGTGGGACCAAGCATGCCTCTGAACTTTTCAAACATCTTTCTTCCAAATGCTTTTGTTAGAATATTTGTCGGTTGATCTATAGTTGGACAAGGAATCAATTTGATGCTGCCATCTTTCACATAATGCCAAATCAAATGGAATTTAGTGTTGGTGTTCTTGGTATGGTCATGCAAAACAGGGTTCCTTGCCTTCTTGATCACGGAAGCCACAATATTTCTTTAGTTGCTTTTGAAGCTGCCATATATTCTGCTTCTACTGAAGAAAGAGTTAGTACTAACTACTTCTTTCACTTCCAATTGATAACTGCCGATCCTAAATTCATCAATAAACCTAAAGTAGATTTCTCATCTTCAAAATCCCCTTCATAGTCTAAATTTGAATATCTAGCTAGTTTGAAATCTGCTACCTTGGAGTAATTAAGCCCAAAATTATAAGTTCCCTTCAGATATTGAAGATCCTTCTTTGCTGCTAGCTAGTGACTTTCTCTCGGCTTTTGCATGAATTTAGAGAGAACACCAACAACAAACATGTCTAGTCTAGCTGTGGTCACATAGGTCAGTCTTCCAATGAGCTGTCTGTACTTAGTCACATCTTCAAACTCTACAATATTGACTCCAAATTTGCCTAGATTTTCACCAATATACTTTAGTTGTGTGATGAAAATGGGCTTGGATTTTTGAATCACTTCAATACCTAACTTGTAATGAAAATGACCCAAATTTGTCATTTCAAAACCTTTCATCAATTTTACTTCATTTTTTTTTGTGTTTTTTTCATTATTTCCAATTATGAATAGATCATTCACATATACAACCGTTTTGCCAATTCTCTTGATAAAAAATGCCACATCTTCAAATTCAAAATGCTTGAAGTTCATGTGTAAGAGGTGCTTGGTGAGCTTTCCGTACCAGGCTCGTGGGCTTGTTTCAAACTGTACAGTGATTTTACGAACTTACACACTTTGTGTTCTTGATCTTCAACTACAGAACCTTTTGGCTAAGTCATGTAAGTTGTTTTTTGAGATAATATTCAGAAAAGCAGTTTGCATGTCCATTTGATGAACTTTCCATTTGTTTAGCGCCGCCAAAGCCAACAAAAGCCAAATGGTGGTCCATTTTGCTATAGGTGCAAAGGTCTCCCCATAGTCTATCTCTTCTTTTTGGGCATATCCCTTTGTGACAAGCTTTGCTTTGTATTTGTCAAGTGAGCTATCTGCTTTGTATTTTTTCAAAAGACTTGCTCGCAACCAAGAGGTTTAGAATTGAGTGGAGGTTCAACTGATTCCTGAGTGCCATTTTTTTTTGTATTGCATATAGTTTATCAAAATTTCAGGAATACAATATTGTTTTTGATCTTTTCAGATCATATCATGCTATAAAGTTACCACATATGATTATAAAAAGAATATTGTTTTTGATCTAAGAAGATCATATCATGGAATTTGGACCTCCCTTGTAGCCCAAGTCCCTCTGCTGTGTTTCCAGTTCATACTTTTTATTATACTTCTTCTGGAATTCCAGGTACCCCTTTAGGTAAGGAATGATATCAGATTTATTGAAGGGCCAATGTCTTGCACACTTGATTTCCTCCTTGTTGACTTCTGTCTTTAGCAGGTTGACAAACTTCTCCTTTGATATCTCCATTGTGATTGTTACCTGCACTGAAATGTTATGAAATTTGAGTCTTCTATCAGCTTTAGTAAGCACCCTCGTTTTGCCTTGGAACCATTCCTCATTCCTTGCTTTCCACAAAAAACATAGGATTTCAGTAGTTAATAAAAGCCATAACAAATTATATGAATTACCTAAACCCTCTATAAACCAGAAAGAATATCCTGCCATTTAACTATTCCTAGATCTCTCCAACCCTCCAAGTCACCACAGAATATGTTCCAAATTTCCTTAGCATAAAAAAAGTCAAAATACATGTGAAAAATATTTTCTGGCTTCTTGCAGATAGCGCACAAGTTTATACTAGATGAGAAAATAGAATAAGGTAATTTTTGTAAAACAAACAGCCATTTGAAACATGATTTTTTTGGTTCAAAAACATTTGACCAAACAAATTTAAAAATCTTAGACCACTGTTTATCAGAAGTTTCCATATTCCATTCTTTGTTTAGGTACTTGGTTAAGTCCAAGTTTCCATTAAATGACTTATAAATTAGTTTGGGGTTCACTTTTTGTAGTTCTGTTCCATCTATCCATTTGAATCTGTCAAGAATTTCATTGTTTGATTCATTTAGTGCTATAAATTGGTACAATTTGCATGCTTCTCTCATTATAGAGTATGTCCTCCAGTGAGATGAAGGCAGATCAAACTCTGTACTGAGGGAGGCCCAAGATTTTAATTTATCATTACACAGTATGTCATTGTAACATATTATTCCTTTCTTATACCAAGCTTTTGCTGAACAACCTTGTAGTAGTGCAAGGTACTTACCTTTATGAGATAAGTTCCACTAGATAGAATTGGATGGGCATATTTTGCTATTTTCCAAATTATCATTGTTAATGACCAAGTTTCTAATTTGCTCCCAAGCTTTCCATAAACTTTTGAATATATTAGACCCAGTAGGGGAAATAGGGAATTTGCCAAACAATAAGTCACAGAAAGGAATACACTTCCATGTTTTAGCTTGTCGCACAACTAGTTGAATGTTATTTCTTACTAGTATTTTCCAGGGTTGATTCTCTTTTAATGCTTTAAGAATCCATTTGACGTCAAGAGAACTTCCTTGTTTTTGTAAATATTTCAGTCCTATTCCTCCTTTAGACTTATCTAGACAACACCATTCCCATTTTGCAACTTGCTTCTTTCTTTTTCCTGTACCATTAGACCATAGAAAATGTTTTATTTTTTTTGAATTTCATTTATTTGACAGCTACTGAATATCCACACAGAAGAGTTAATATATATTATAGGATGAAATTTTTTTCTGACAAACTTTATTTCTTCCTGCCAAGGATAGATACTGTTTATTCCAATTATTTAATTTCCTTTCAATTTTATCTTTTATCCACTCCCACATGTCTTTCAGACTTGGGTTCACAGCGAAGGGAATACCCAGGTAGCTAACTTGTTTATTCGGTCCTCCCTAGTGAAAATTATATTTTGTAAACCACTCAGGGGAGGAGTCCTCCCAGCTTAAGATTATGGATTTTTCTACTGATTGTTTTGCTCTAGATGCTACACAAAATAGGTTTAATTTTTGCAATAGATTATTAAAGTTATCTTCTTCTAGCTTAACAAATATGGCCGTGTCATATGCAAATTGAATGTTTAAAAGTCCCTCATCATTGGGGAGGGAAAGTCCTTTTACCTTGGGGCTCCAAGTTGAGTCTCTCTTGTGATAGAATATTGCATCAGATGCAATTACAAACAATGCAGGTGCTAGTGGGCACCCTTGCCTTATGGATCTTTTTAAGGAGAATTGTTTCGAAAATGAGCCATTTATCTCTACTTGTGCAACAACATCTTTCATTAAACTTCCAACCATCTGACAAAAGCCTTTTGGGAATCCAAAGGCTTCTAATGTCATCATTACAAAGGGCCATTGGACTCTATCATAGGCCTTTTCAAAGTCTAGTAAGAAAATTCCAGTATTTTGATTGGAGCACCTTGCCCATTCCATGGCTTCCCAGCTAGTTATAAGGTTTTCCAAAATACATCTTCCTTTAATAAAGCCAGTTTGAGTGCTGCTTATAAATAAGGGAAGGATGTCTACTAATCTTAGTGCCAATATTTTTGCTAAGATCTTATAAGAAACATTAAGTAGGATAACAGGTCTCCAATTTTTTATTAGTGATTTGTCACCTTTTTTTGGCAACAGTTTGATTATACCTTTGTTGATATTACTTCCTAAGGAGCCTCTATCAATAGTTTCTGTGTATAGCTGCAATAACTCCTCACTCACCCAATCAAGGTTTTTTTTATAAAATTCTATTGGTAAGCCATCTGCCCCTAGATATTTGTCATTATTTAATTCCTTAATTGCTTTCACTATTTCCTCTTTAGACACTTTTCTTTCTAGTAATTCTGCACTCTCTTTAGAAATCTTTTTAGGTATTAAAGTTTTGCAACTGTTTTTGGCTCTATGCTCTCTAATTTATCACCTTCTGAAGAGAATAGATCTTTATAGAAACAAAGGAATTGATTTTTAACTTCTTTCATTAATTAGCCTATTTTCTGCCCATATGTCACTTTTTCTTTTGCACATTTTTCTTTTATGAATCTAAAGAAAAATTTAGATCCTTCGTCCCCGTTACTTAACCAATTCTTCTTTGCTCTTATTCTTAATCCTTGTATCTTAAAGGCTTGCAGGTTCCCCAATGAGTTTTTTACATAGATTAGCTCTTCATTTAGTTTAATGTTCTTAGGGTCACATTGCAGTTCTTTTTCTCGTTTGAGCAATTTCTCTTGGAGGGCATTTTCTTATTTTCTACTATCCATGGCTAGTTTTTTCCCTGTTGTCTGATATATAACTTTCCAGGCTTTGACATTGCTATTCCATTTTTCAATAGCTGATTTGTTTTTCAACATCCAACTATTTATCCCCCTAAGGGTAAGGATAGCATCGTTGTAGTCTTCATCTTTTAGTAAGGTGGTATTTAGTATGAATTTTTCTTCTTTTCTGCATCCTTTATGTTCTTCTTTACCTATTCTGATCTTTACCATGATGGGATGGTGATCTGACAGCAAGCATGACAAGACTTTCTCTCTGTTCCCACCTTCGATTTGGTTGAAACTGAAGAAATCTCTGTTTGCATAAAATCTGTCAAGCCTACAATATATTCTTTTTCTTCCTAATTGTGAGTTACACCAAGTAAACCGGATACTTTTATTTTCTTTCTTTAATCCTTCCAAAGGATCAAATAGATTGAGTTTATTCTTCAATCTAAGCCAAAAGTACTTTTCATTTCCTTTCCATTCCACTTCAATGCCACCACTTTTATCATCACTACTCTCAATCATATTGAAATCCCCTCCCACTATCCATGGGATATCTTGTAGATTAAGCATCCATTTCCACAACTCTGATCTTTCTCTATACTCATTGGGTGCATGTATTGAACAAAGACCGAATTTCCTATTTTCTTTTTCCAGGGTAACCCACACTACCCTGTTGCATGGAGATATTCCACTATTTGTCACATATTGTGTCCACTTGTTAGACATCTAGATGGCTGTTCCCCCTTTCCCTTTTTGATGCTTTGTAAAAAAAGGAGAAGAGTCTTTCCAAATGAATCTGAGGTTAGTTTCCAGACTAAAGTTCAGAGCTTTAACTTCTTGTAGTAATACAACTTCTTTATCCTTGTTTGACTTTAAGTATCTCCTAACAATGTACTTTCTCTCAGGGGATTCAAGACCCCACACATTCCAACTAGTGCATTTAAATTTCATTTCCAATCATGAATTGTGAGTCTACCTTAGGATTCCTAAATCTATTAAAGCATTTAGGAAATCTATTTTCTCTGTCTTTTCTTTTTGAGTAAGGTTCTACTTCCTCCTTACTCTTTTTCCTTTTTCTCCTTATTACTAACTGGTGTGTTTCCTTTTCCTTTGTTTGATTTTTTTCCTTTGAATTTTGAATAGTCAATTGCATTAGGATGTTGAATCCTTTTTGTGTACTCCTCAACTGTCAAATTCCCTATAACCTCTACTGGATTCTCTTGGTTTTTCCACAAATTCTGTTCCACCTTCTCAGATTGGCTTTGATTCAGCTTGTCTAACACTAAAACGTGGGCAATTCCTTTTTGTCTAGAATTAGAATTAGGCAATGAAGGCATTATGTTATTCCTTACCTTACCTTGTCCTGTAAGGTCCTCTTTAATGAACATATCCTTTTTGTCATTTGAAATAGCATCCCTATGCTCACTATTGTCTAATTCTAACATCAGGGCAGCATCCTTTTGTCCTGGGCTAGATTTATTTAAAGATAGCATAGTGGGGCTGATTAATTTATTTTGATCCGTGTTGAAATTACAACTAATTAGCAGATCCTTTGTATCTTTCAATTCTTTATTTTTGAATTTTTGGTCTCGTATCTTTGGACAATACACTTTTGAGTTTTCATTTATATTCAAAGTCTTAGGGTTTTTATCCCCTACCTTATTCGATTCAACACATCTTTGTTAAACTTGCTATTTTCTTGAGTTTCCAAACTAGTCTTTGGTTCAGAGTCCTCTTCAAGATTAACAATTTTTTCCATCCTACTATTATTTTTATTGTTTTCTTGAAGAGTTCTTTGTTTAATTTTATCTAAGACAAGATCTTGTGCATTTTTCTGGTGTCCAAGATTGTTATTAATTTTCGATAGCCTATTAGCTTTCTTCTCTTTTGGGCGGGTATTCTCCACGGATAACGTATTCACCAATCCCTCTTTTGGTGATATTTCCTTATCGACTTGGTATCCAATATTTTATTTATATTCATTACATTTCTAGAGTATGCATTTAAGTCCCTCAAACTAGGGTTACAAGGATGGCTTTTTGCAAAGCTTTCCACTTGATTGGTGATTGTGCCCTCTAATCTAACAAATTGTACTTGATTTTCATTTGTATTTGCTCCAATTAACTCTGCATTCTTCTTGCTTTCTGCAAGTTTGGGCGACTTTGCATTTTCATCATTACCAATCATTTCGATCACCCTCTCAGTTGCATGCCCTTTAGGGTTTGGAGAGACAGGTCTTTAATAAGTTTTGAAATTCCCAGATCTATTCTTCAAAATAGGGCAATTTCTCATCAAATGACCTTCCTTCTTGCACAAAAAGCAAGCATTTAGGCCTCCTAGGACTTCTAATTTGCAAGACACCAATTTGCCTCCCATCTCTAATTTCTAATAACTCAGGAATATCTATCCTCGGGGCTAAGGAGATCAGAACCCTTGCATCCATATGCATAAGGGTGGCTTTTGTTTCATCTATTTTCATCACCTTTCGCAGCGGAGAAAGTAGTTGAGGTACAAATGCTCAAATTTGAGGTGGGACATCTTTCACAATCACCCATCTAAGGTTGGAAAGGGCCAACACTTCCTCATTTATCGTCTTTGGGGACCGAGCAATGGTCTTGAACATTGAATTTCCAATGTTTCAGAATTGCTTCTCAATAACTATTTTCTGCATGTCATGGTTTTTGAAAAAAATAAAAAACAATCTCTTTTGTATCATTCTACAGAATGAAATGTGGACCCCTATTTTTTTACCCCAAATATTGTTAAACCATTCATCCAGAAATTTCCTGGCTGGGATCCTATTACAGTTGAGTGCTGCGAGAAAGATGGTCACGTTTTTAACCTATTTTTTCCTTCCCGAATGCAACAACCATTTCAACATTTGGAATAACAAGTTTCCTAAGGCCTTTAGGAGGATGCTTATCTTTTTCTCCATTTGATGCTCACTCACCCCAACCCTTGCCAAAATCCACCACTTCGAATGTTGCATAGACTGGATTACCTACGCCACCATCTTTCGCCACAATGTCTTGAAAGGATCGAGTGTTATCAATTTTTGGGTTTTTACTGCTCAATACTCCATCCCGTAATATCAGGGGGCTTGCTTGGGGCATCATCATCACTTGCCATTAATGCCTGCAACCGATTGACACCCCCAATGCAAGGAGAAGTAAATGTAGGTGCCACTTGGGGTACCGAGATTAGAAATTACATTTAAATTTTAAATTGGAAATTTTAAAATACAATGCGGGAAAAAACCCAACATAATTTGAACAGAATTTTTATAGCAAGCAATGAGGAATGGAAATCAAAGGTAGAAAGAGGGTAAGGAAGGATATGCCAAACCAAAGTTTCAAGGTAGTGTGGTTGCCATCCTCCTGCCGCTGCTCTGCAAAATCTCCCTTGACGCCCTCATTTTTCTCCAACTGATGAAATATCCCAAACAATATTTGTGCAATTTTCTGATTTGTAATTTTTGCTTTAACCCTAGAACTCTGATGTAATTTTCTGAGTTTTATAATGCATGAACATCAGCACATAATGCAACCAAAAGATAGGAAAACTCATAGCAGATAATAGTAACATTAAATCACCAACATAGCATGATTAGATCCTTCCATATGAGTCAACAAATGTTGGATATAAACCCTCAGTCTGCTGCTACAAAATATGAATGCAAATTACAAAGTAAAGTGGGCTTCAAACATGTGCCACAACATGAAAAAACCACAATAATGCAGATGCAACTAACCCTAGCTGGGCGAAGCTGCTCCAGCTACAAAAATGCAACTAAATGATGAAGAAACAACTGAAATAACCCTACCAAGGGTGCACTGGCCTGCAATAGGGTTTTCGTCCTACAGCATATGCTGCTCAAAAGTGCAGACCAAAGTAGAAGAACAATTTCGAATGATGATGAAATGATCCACAAGATATTGTATTTATACATGTTTCCCTCCTCTATGCTGGCCGACCTAGGCAAGTTTGCTATTAATTTCTTATTTTTTCCCCATCTCAAGGCCGACCTAGGAAGAAATATAAATGTTTTATTATTTTTCTTCACAAGCCCGATCTGCTTTTCCTTAACATGAGCCGACCTAGGAAAAGGGCTTAAAAGAGGGGACATTACATGTATACTTGCAATTTGACTACCAATTGGTCTCCAACATGCAAAAAAAAAGTGAAGCTGTTGTTCCACCCAATCATTCTCACAGTGGGTGCAACATTCAATAAAGGGTAAAGAGGATTATTATTGTCATGTTATGGCCAAACCCAGCACTGAGTACCTTTGTTGTTGCTCATGCAAGTGCTCCAATTCTGTTCGACGATCCTTTCAATCTTCCCATTGAACCTTTTACTCCTTACTCAAGTATAAGATAAGGTTTCAATTTGACATGAGTATAGGCATTTTAAGAATGCAATCAGAATTGGGTTCTCAATGTCAATGAGGAACCTTAGTAAGCAACACCATAACACAAGTAAGGGCTTCAGCTTATATGGAAAAATAACATGACTCAAGGCCTATGTCATCATTGCTTAAATGTTTTAAAAACAAGGATTACGATCCACATAAAATGACTCGACTCAAGCTTCCATCACAACAAAGGAATAACATCTGCCCAAATGATCAAACAAGGAGATACATAAGGTCAATTCCTCAATTACCAATAAAACCTTGTCAATTCAAGAATCAAATAGATGATAAAGAAACTCTGTTGGGCCACCTAGGTAGGACAACCACAACATCATCACTTGAAATGTTCAATCCTATTAAATAAAAAGCACAAGATTACTTCAATAAAATAATGTCATCGCAAAAGCTCAATTCACATCAACAAAGGTGTAACCAACCTGATATCACCAAAAGAGAACGCACAAGCCAAGTGGGACTCATAAATGTAATGAAATAATAGAACCATCTTATCAATGTATGAAACAATGCATGCCATGACCTCTTCATTGCCCTTAGATGTATTAGAGAAGTAAGACTGTGGGTTTAGGCGGTAGGCCAAGGCATGTATCGGTTAATGGAGTTGGTGCGTCTAGTTGCGAACAATGATGTGCTGAATGATCTTATATTTTCTTTTGTTTCCACTTTTAGTAAAGTAAAATGGCTTCTTTGGCCCTATCCATGGCCTCATAGAGGTAACCCATCGGCATGCCATCCCTATCCACCAAACAAAGAATATTGGGGTAAGGTTGATCACCTAAAAAATTGAAAACAAATTTGAAATTATTACAAAATTAACTTCCCCCCCAAAAAAAAACAACAAATAGATTATTTTGTAAAAAGTTCATTTTTGTATTTGTTACTTACCTTGAGTAACTTTGCTTTTTTGATGAATAAGACATCAAAAACTGTTCTTGCGGCCTTCTCCCCTTTAGTTTTTTTGGCATATGGAGACTCCATCTAAGCATTGGACATAAACATTGCTTGAGAGAAGGAATTGTGGCAACAATGCTTTGCAAAGTGAGGAAGTGAGTGGCAAATTGTCACTCTTGGCCGAACAAGTTCCTTGCCATTCTTGTGATCTCTTATCAAAGAAAGGACTCAAGTATGATTGTAGATAAATTTGGTAACTTGTTTAGCATCTTCAACCACACTTTTGACCAATCCAACCTTTCTAGTGTTCTTTAGCATCAAATCCAAGCAATGTGTAGCACAAGGAGTCCAAGAAATAATGGGATGCCTCTTCATAATAAGTTTCCCCACAGATACATATGTTGCTATGTTGTTTGTGATAATTTGGACAACATTCTCAACCCAGCATTCTGGATCAGCCCATCCAATAGATTGTACAAAGTCTCAACATTTTTTACTTCATGCAAGGCATCTATAGGCTTCAAAAACATCAATGTGCCATTAGAAGCTACCAAAGGTCCAAAAAGTTAAGGAGAGCCCTATTGCACCCATTTATCTATCCATTTGATTAGATGCTGTAGAACTTTTTGCACCATACTTTTATTTGATCATCAACTACAAGCAGCGTATTCTTTACAACTTCCTCTAACAATGGTCCACTCAAATCTCTAGTTGTTGGAGTCTTAAATCCCTTATTGGCAACTACCATTGCATTTATCGACCCTTCCCAATATGGGCTGTTCGCCATATTGAAGGGTAAATAATTGTAGTACCAAAATTTTGCCGCTGCTATCCTAGCCTCATTGTGTTTTTCCTTATTCCAAGTGGCACTTTCAAGTGAAGGTTGTGCTCTTGGAAGATTGTGTGGAATAAAGAAATTGGGTGCTAGTAAAGAAAGAAGATGACTAGAATAGAACCCTTAAGAGTCTCATTAGTAGAGGAAAGTGGATGGTGAATGTGTGGGGCAGCAAAGGAATTTGTAGATGAATTAAGATTGACATTCATCACTGCCGCCATTGCTTCCTTAGTACTCATCTTTTCCATTTTTTTCAAATCATAAATAATTGGCAAGTAGGGCATGCATTTTTCTCATAAGCTTGTTGGTCACTTCAAGGCATGCCTTCACATCATGTCTAGATATTTTAACGTGTTATTTTAATCTTTTGATTCCTCCTATCATAAGAAGTAGGGAAAGCATTATAGTGGACTTGACCCTTGATATCACCTGATGTCCCATACTTCCATGTAGGGTCTTTCCTACCACTCATTTGTGTTGAACTTACCGTTGCTGATTTTAACATTAAAAAATAATCAATAGGATTTAAAAAAACATTACTGCAAGCGACAAAAATTTATAAGAGAAAATAGAATGCAAATGCAATAGAAAAATGCTAGGAAATGAGGCAGGCAGTGGGGAAATGAGCAACATTTCCCCTAGGTTTTCAACTTTTGTAATTTCAAAATTAGAAAAAGAAAAAAAATAGATATGTACTAGTTTGAATATTTGAAGACACCTTAAAATCTCCTTCTAATCCCTTCTCTCAGTGTGTTTAGTCACGTGGATGCTAAAGATGTCTTTTGCTGGGCAAAAAAGGAGCACAAAAATGAACTGAAACAAAGGAAATTGTGGGTTATTTTTTGGTATTCTAGCACTAGGCAAGTCCATGCCTGAAATTCTTGAGTCATCATCAAAAACTTGGCCGGATCAGTCCAAATCTCACGAAGTACTCGTTGCACCAAGTCAGCTGAGTACTTGTCAAGTTTTCAACTATGCTTAGTGCTACCACTTGTTTCCTTCTCAAACTTCTCTTTTATACCAAGGCCACTTGGAGTGAATGCTTGGATCATGAGGGAGAAGACAAGAAATGGACTTTAATGGGATTACCTCAGTAGTGTTGGATGCAACCAAGATCTTACATCCAGCACTGAATCAATATCATCCATTTTAATTTTTAAATTCATAGTGGAAGATCTTGGTTGCATCCAACACTACTGAGGTAATCCCATTAAAGTCCAGTTCTTGTCTTCTCCCTCATGATCCAAGCATTCACTCCAAGTGGCAGTTCAGCAACATACGAAGATTGAAAATAAAGTAATATTCAGTGTAAAGAGCAATGAACAACAAAAATACATCGGCCTTTCAAGGTCAGATTTCAATATACATCAGAAGAATACCAATTCATCAAGCTGCTCAATTAATCAATGTACCAAGATACCCACCTAGGCAAACCTACGTAATGCAATAGGAGCAGCAAAAAAGCAGTCATCTAACTCTTCTTAGAAAGAAAAAATGCACAACAATGGAAATAATTTCACAGTAACAAAAATCTCTTTCATGCTTAAACAAAATTATCTATAAAAGATAAAACTCAAGGTGATGGCTCTGAAAATCAACGCCACCATTTCAATCACAATGGCAAACAATATTATCAAAGGGATAACTCAAGAAGTGGAATTTTTGGATTCTGGATGCTACCTGTGCTGTTATTCAAGCCACCTCTGTTGGGTCAACTCAATTACCCTCTCATGGAACCAAGCACTTGCTGCCTTTCCTGCCTTGCTTCCCCCTGAGCCCCACTCTACTATGCATGGCACCGTCAAATCCCATGTGATTTGTACACTTAAACTAGATAGGATCATGACACCATATAGTTGAGATATTAAACAGCACATCAATACCAGAATAATCAACAATAATCAAAGGCATTATAACATAAACATAACCCTCAAAATAACAACATCCAGATTATCATAGCTAAGCTTAGGAAGATCAAACCATAATCTAAGCACAACTGTCAATTTATTTATCTTGATAAAACAAAACTTCAGAATTATAAGACATTATCGAAGGCTCTAAAGTCTAAACACATTAGAACAAGGATGCTGACTGGGTGGGCATTGCATATTTGTTATCAAGCCAATATATGCAAAAAGATTTGTAGGGTGACAACTAAGACTGACTCTAGTTTAATGCAGGTGGTGGATATTTATTTAATTATTCACAATACATTTTTATTTGCATGAAAATAAAATTGTAACTTCGGTAAATGAAATGAATCCAAGTCTAATGTGCATGGGTCTGAAATAGAACCATATATCAACATTCTTTCCCCAGTTTGAATCCATCAGTCAATAGTTGTTCTTACATATTATTTATTCCCTGTGTTAACTCTTCAACCTAGTTGCTACTATATTCAATCTCTTACTCATATTGTCAACCTTTAAGGGATACATAAACAGTAAACTACCATGATTGTTCATTGCACTATGTTTGATCACTGCAAAAGTTTGTGGAAAACTTGTAATCAGTTGCTACCTCTTGCAATCCGTTCATCTTACATTTTCAATTTTTCAGATATACACAAATTACATTGATCAGTTGGTCAATGAACTTTGTTTGATCACCGCAATTCTTCATGCAAAATATGAAGTTGGAACCTGATAATGTAATTTCAACAAAATTACTTAGAATGTCTACTCATTCATGCATTATATTGAAAAATTTAATAGTTAAAAAGCCAAAAATATAACTATGCTTTGAAATCAATGGTAAATAGATACAGTAAAGATATTTAAAATTTTAGAAATGGATTTTTTTTTGAATTGCTAAAGCCTATTTATCAGTTTTATAACTTAAAATTATTTAAGCTATTTGAATAGCTAAACTTCATATTATAAATCTTTAAAGTACAATAGAATCAGGTACTTAAAATGATTACAAAGAAGTTGAATGAAAATTACTAATGATTTAGCTTTTCTTCTGCGTGTTTACAGGGTTATTTCTTCCAGCATTCGTTAGGCCTATTTTGGATTCTATGGAAACAGCAAAGGCAGTTCCACATCCAGGTCTAAATGAGGTGATGACCCATCCTTCTATGATGAAGTTTTCTAGAATTATGAATTATGTTTCCTTGCCTTGTGCAGCATGATCAAGTAATATTTGCTATTTTATATAAGCAGGTTGTTGCAGGGATGACAGGGAAAAAAACCTGAATAAGATGTTTAATCCAAGAATATTGCTACAAGTGGCTGGAGTTCAGCTATAATTGCAGGATAAATGTAGTGCTTTAAGACAAATATTTTTACAGCATTTATGTAATGCCGTTGAACATTGAAATAAGTCCTGGTTCATCTGTTTGAGTTTTCTCTACTTTACCCTGCTCATGTCCATGACATTGTTGCAATTCTTTTATTTGGATTTGTGGAAAGTATTGCCTAACTTATTCTTCGAGGTTATGAATATTCTCATATTTGTCCAAAATTTTCATTTGGAAGAATATAATTTTTTTTCGTAAAATCTTTGAATGAGAAACTAATGAATATTACCCAAGTTTTGATATCTTTAACTTGTATTACTGCTTATGATTTCTTCACATTGTATGATAGACATGTTTTCATTCATTTTGAAATATGGATGTAAGTCAGTACTTAAAAAGTTAAATATAATGTGCTGGTATATGAGCGAGCGTTGAAATAAGCAAACCTTGATCCTGATTCTGCATGGACCTGTCATGAATTATAATATTTTAGAGTAAGCTGACTTGTATTCTGGTAAGTGTAAGAGCAATTTTATTGCCGTGTTGCTACATATCTTGAAACCTAAAATACAACAATATTGTATTTCGCTATCATGTTGTGTTGAAAGAAATTTCAGGTATTGTTGTAACTTGTAAGCAGTTAAACAACTTTTATTGTGGCTTAGAATACATTCTAGGCAATGACTGGTAACTGCAAAAATTATCTGATTAAAAAAGGCAGCAGATTGTTATCTATCTATCTATATATATATATTGCATGAAAAACATGCTACATGCTAAAGTGATAATTCAATATCATGTATTTTCATATACTGTGATCCTGTAGCATGCTATGATGTTTCTCTATGCACACAATCTTCCAATTTTATGTTTTCGTTAAATTGAGAATGCCAGAGAGATGATGACAGTCTTAAACTGATTGATTTGAACACTCATGAATTCTTAAGACTATGAGCTCTTCCAAAGCATGCATTATACATCTGTTTTATATTGTCTCATGTCAGATGTTCTGTTTAAAGTTAAACAATAGAGAGAAAATATTTTTAATGGTTTTTGATTGATATATAATAAAATTTAATCAATTGTTTACTTCCAGTGATTGTTGACATGTCAATTGTGGATATTGCACTTGTGTTTGGTGATATGGGTGTTGATTGGATCTACATGTATGGAATGGTAGATAATAGAATGCCGTTCCCCTTACATTTTCTCCACCTTCAGTTATTTTATTTTATGTGCTTGCATTATTTAAATCTGCATATGGCCAATGGATTGATTGGGCAGTTTCATTTGCTAGCTGTCAAGACAGTAGGCATTGTTCTTGTTTATTGTTTAAAGTTTTTACCTTTCAGATTTCACTAGTTTGTGACAGTGCAACTTGGGGAGAATCTCTACATCATTGATGTTCTTGATCCAATAATCTTGAATATGACATGTCAAGGTGTTACTCAATTATCCCTTTTTCTTTCACCTTTCACAAACACATACCCAGAATGCTATAAATTATATTTCACACCTAATTGATGCTACTACTAAAATGTGTCTCTTCGTATCCATAAAACCAATGGAATCGAAGTTTGACAATCTTTTATGTTGTGACTGAAATCACTGGTTATAAACACAGACAATGCTTGCAATCACTTGAAGATAGAATTTATATGCTTGCTTAAGTGCTTTAGTTTGTGTAGTAATTGCATAGAATGAAATTAGTAGAAGACTGAAGCAAATGAAAATAGAGATTTAACAAATGAATTTACTTGGAGAAACCCTACGCAGAAAATGTCCAAAAGAGTGGTAAAATGGAAACTTGTTCAATCAACATGCTTTATTACTGCACCCAACCGTGTGATCATCCTAATATAACTCGCTCAATCAATATTCGTTACTGCACTTAACTGTGGAATCGTCCTAATACAACTCTTTGAATGACCACTAATGCTAGTACTGGTGCTTGAATGACAATCCATTACTGCATTAGGTATATTTTTACAATCATATGAACACTTGATGTGAACAGGCTTGAAACGCCAAAATCACCAAAGAGGTGGCAGGAGAAAATATTTTACCTCGTCTTTGGCGTTTTTGAGTTTGCAATTGTGATCTGTAATGTCTTACAAAGCTAGAATTTAAGAACGAAAAAATAAGTATTTACTTGCTCCTTAAATGAAGCTAATTTTGGAGATGAAAATATTGTATCACAAAACTGAAATAAATCATGCAACAGACTTACACAACTCAGATTTTTGTTCTTGATACTTTATTGTGGAGGAAAAACCAAATATTGTGGTAGATGGCTTTGCTACCTTCCTTTGTTATATTGATATACACACTGAAGAGGACCATATTTTGTACTTTTGCTATCTCCTTTCTACTATGAATAGCTGAATCTTACAATATTCCTTTTATTCTGCAACTAAAAGAGATGCTTTACTATCCTCAACAACCTTCTATTTATAGTTTTTTATGAATATAATTCTCTTGGGTCTTGGAAGATTCTTGTGCGCACAAGAAGACTAAACGATGATACTATGGTTCACATTTTGATTTTTAACTATGTAATTGTCATGGACGCTACTGCGATTGTGGTCTTGGCCAGGTCTCTACCATGATTGCAGTGCTATCAACCTGTATTCTATTATGTGTTTCTTGTTTTGTTTTGTTTCTCTTTTTAAGTCTAAATTCGTTGTATCGCTCAAGTTTTTATCATTGTATATATTTTCTAAATCCATTTTGTATCACACTTTTTGGACGATTTCAGTTCCACAAAAGCTTAATGAGACATTAGGTGGGGGAAGAGTTCTCCTACTCTTATTAGAATACCATTTTGCTTGGCCGATGTTATGATTTTTAAGTCCAATTTTCTATGTTTCTTGAACTCTTTCTGATTTCTGTTCTTTTTCTAGAACCAAATCCTCTGTATGGCTCTTCTTTTCCCACCCAAATCTTGTAAGGAGGGTAGTACTTGTTCTTCTTCATCTAGCATGAAGGGTTTATAAAGCTACAAATGTTCACAATTTACACTTGAGTGTATCTTCATGAAATGAGGGAGATCAAGTTTGCTATTTCATCCATGGCATCCAAAGGAGTGAAGGTCCATACCTTAATGGCTTAATTTTCTTTGTTTGTTCTTGTAGCGTTTCCTTTTTTGTGCTCCTTCCTACGTTGATCATGCCTTTGTTTGTATAGTTGTTCTCTTACCTTGAGTTAGATTTGTACAATCCTATCGGCAAACCCTACTTGTTCTATCTTGCTGATCAAAAGCTGCATCGAGTGGACTTGAAAGCCAATATCTCAAACACGCTTCAGATGGTGATTTATTACTAGAAGAATACACCACTCTATAATAAGAATGTTGAACATTATAGATTGATTCATCCCATGTTTTTGGACACTTACTATCATACCCTTGAATGAGCTGTGCCAAAGTCCTATTGACCACCTTCTATGTGTCTATTTGTTTGTGAGTGAAAGATGTTTTTTAAGCTTAGTGTTAATTATACTCCATATTGTAAACTGAAACATAGCAACAAACAATGTATCTATATATGAAAATTTGGAATTATGAAGCTCGAAGTGCACTCATACACTAGCAAAGAACAGTTTTGTTGCATTTTTCCTTGTGATAGTTCTTTTACAAGTAGTTAGTATACACAATTTATTCCTACCCACTACTACAAACAAATAATTATGCCCATTATAGGAAAACCTCCTACAAAATTCACATAAACACTTTCTCATGGTCTTGTGGGAATAGGTAAAGGCATATGCATTCCTCCTTGTTTTAGATTTTCTAGTACTAACACCACTTACAACTTCTAACAAATTTCACTACTTGTTGCATTTTGGGTAAAAACACGTACTTTTGTAAATGAGTCACTATTTAACCTACCCCAAGGTTAACTGCCAATTTGGAGATATGAGGTTGCATTTTGGGTAAAATGCATACTTTTGTAAATGAGCCACTATTTAACCTACCCCAAGGTTAACTGCCACTTTGGAGATATGTAATTCCCTCATTAGTAGAAGCCTTTGTGCCTTTTGAAAACAATTTTTCCTACCTTGTAGAGTAAACCCATCTTGAAGATAGAAGTCTTCACTTTTAACAATTACTTGTGATAGAAGTATTTCTCATTTCTTCCCAAAATCTTCACGTGCTTGCTCTTCAATATAAGCCTCTTTTGTGAAATGTTTCAAATGAGTTATCTTAGTCGTGATTGGAATAGCTGGCCTAGGCAACATATTTGCCACAACATTGCTAGTTCATTTCTTATATTTATTCACTCCATCCATTTATAATGTCTTTCTTTTGTTTTGTGCTTGTAAATATTGTATAGCTTGGTGGTTAGTGTAAATATTGTATAGCTTGGTGGTTAGTGTGCACAATAGTTTCTTTACCAAATAAATTATGTGTCTTTTTTCTTGTTTCAACTAGTGCATATAATTCTTTATCATATATTATATATCTTCTAACTATCAAAGTACAAATATTTGAATCTAAGCTTTTGTAGCGCTCTTTGGTGTTGACCTATTTATAACTGCTTCAATTTTAGATGGGTCTATTCTTAATTTTTCTCCTCCTACAACATGCCCTAAATAAATTGATGATTCTTTGTCATATTCACATTCTTTAGATTGCATAGTATTTTTCTTTTAACCTTTGCAAGACTTGTTTAATATGGACAAGATGTCCCACCAATGTGGTACTAAATATTAGGATGCCATCTAGATAGAGCATCACAAAAACTATCTGTGAAATCCTTTAATCTCACAAAAGTTTTAGGCACACTACTCAAATCAATAGGAAGTACTATCTTTTCATAAAGACCTTGCTTTATTTCAAAACTAATTTTCCAAGTGACTTGTTTTATTCGCACTCGATGATAACTATAACTAAGATCCAACTTAATAAAATATTTAGCATGTTTAAGTTGGTCTAACAAATCATCTATCTTTAGAGAAGGATATCTATTCTTAAGTTCAATTTATTAAGAGCCCTATAATCAATACACATCCTCCAAGAATCATCTTTCTTTCACAAAACTACTTTGGGTGACCTACAAGGTAAAGTGCTAGGGTGATCCACAAGGTAAATGACACTCCAACAACTTCTAAAGTTACCTCTTTGTTGTGTTGCTCTCTAGTAGTAATTGCCAATGTGATCTCATGTGAGGAGTAGGAGTTGAATCTCATGTTCCACCTCGCTTCTTGGGGATAATCCCTTTGGTTTTGTGAACACTTGCTCAAAAGATGTTAATAATTCATCCAAGCCTTTCAATTTAAATTCCCTAAGGTAGAAATTTCTTATCCATCTTCTTTCTTATCTTGTAAAAATAAACAAAATATCTACCATGGATGCTTCAATCCTACTTTGGTGCACTTGGATTATGCACTTAATTTCATACTTAAGCTATCTATATTTGTTATCCCTCATAAAAATAACATCCTTGACATAAAGATGAGGCCTACCAAGAACAATATCAAAAGCATCAAAGTGTATCAAATATGCTTCTACCTCATCTATGCAAACTTTACCTATCACCTTTTTGTTACTTGTATCTCTACACCTCTTTCACCCATACCAATGGGTACGAATGTGAATGTTCTTGTGTTTTTCATAATAGGCTTCTTAATCATTTTTTTGAAATGAGATTACATTGTGAGTGGGGATCTATCGATGCATTTACACCATTCTTCCTAAATTATAACTTCAAAGAAAAGAGTTTGTTCATATCCCTTTGTTTAGCCTTTTCCTTAGAGGCCATGTATCCAAATTTTGTCATTCGTATCTAAGCTATCCTCTATTTCTATACTATCATCATGAATCATTTACATAGTTTTCTTTATATCATCTATTTCTTTATGCCTATTTGTATTTTTGGGATTTAGTTTAGGGTGAAGCTTCCAACGTTTTGAATTTATATTCCCATCTAACTTACAATGATTCTTTGTGTCCTTTTTGTCATATTTTTGTATAATTTTCTTTCCAATTACTCTTTATTTAACCTTTATATTTAGAAGACTCACCTTCATAACTCTTCTCCTCCTCTACATGGTAGGCTTGTCCATTAGTTGATTGTCAACAAATCCAAGTTGTTGATGCATAACTTATTCCTTTGTAGAGAGATTAGGAATGACCACCCCCTCCTCTAAGCTACCATCTCTCTCTCTCTCTCTCTCTCCCCATTAGTGCAACCATATTTTTGTTGTTCTCAGCTGATGTCAAATTTCCCTTAATTGGAGGAGAAGAGGAGTCCATGAGTTTTGGTAGCTCCTTTTCAAAATGATAATTCTCTATCCCTTTCGGATAATGATGGCCTATCTTTGTTTTATTCTTTTATTTTAGCATTTGAACTATCTTTTAGGGATTTGCAAGATATTCTATCACCATTTTATTTTTTCCCTTTGACATTTCATTAATCTTTTGAGGTTTTGTAGAAAATTTAGTAATAAGGTGGCTCACCCTTGAAATTTTTAGGCAAAATATTTTGGAGTTCTCATAAAATATGGGTTGAGACTATCTACTAAATTTGGATTCTAGAGTATTGGATGTGGGAAGGACTTTGTGAATCTCTACATTGACAAAATATGGTGAAAACCATCCTAGTTTTCTCTTGGGTAACTTTGTCTAGGGTAATAAAATGGCCAAACAAGTTGGCTATCCAAATGAAGATCTCCTCATCCTCAAAATCTAATGGAAGGTGGGGAAGGAAAGCTCAAAAATGGGTTGTCGTGGTCAAATCAACTTTAAGGTTGAATTTGAAACGTGATAGATTGCTTTTTCCATAAATCTAATCCCCCCCCCATGAGAACCTTAAGGAGATCTTATGTACTAGCATTCCCCAAGAAGGAAGGGGGTGTAGGTGCCCCCCCTAAGTTGTTGACCCCCATTCTCACATGAACTAGAAATTTAAGCTGTTAGGTTTTAGGCTATTGTAATGTAGATTACTGGTGGTGGTGTCATTGATGTCAACAAAATGTAGATTAATGTAGAGTGATAGTGTGTGGATGGTTGCATATGCTGCAATCAGAATGTTGATCAAAAGTTCTATGTATGATGCCATGAGTTGCTATAATAGTTGTCCTACATTTCCTATTGCTCATGTATGAGTGAATGATGTTGTGAATGTTGTATTCACTATCTGTTGATGAAAAATGTATAAAAGAATATCTTACAGTTAGTGGCTCAAGAAGTTGCATTGAAAAGCTCCAAAGAATGCCCCACATTCTTTTTCATTTGAAGATAAGGTCTTGCGATTTAGAAGATAGAAAGAATAGAGTGTGAAGCATGCATATTCTTGTTTTTAGAACATAGTAGTCACTATAAAAGTTTCTTGAGTTAGCAAAGTGAAGACTGTGCTATTGCAGTTATGGAAAGTTTAGAGAAATGCTTTGCATTTCTCTACAGTTGTTGTTGTCGTCTTGTAGTTTGGAGGATGAGTTGAAAATATCTATCTTCTCTCTTCAAGTTTTAGTTGTTGAGGTGTACTGCAAGTTGAGTTTTCAATGTTCTATCTCAAGATTGTGTTGTCTGGCTTTGCAAGAGATATTGGTTCTGTGTCTATTTTCTTGCGCTAACATAATATTGCATGAAGTTGTAAAAGGAGGGCATGGAAATGTTTTTGAATATCATTTGATGCTTGTGATGCTATCCAGTATTATTATATTGTCTCTCTAGTACCGCTTGTGGTCTGGAGTTAATATTTGGAGGGTTAAGTGTTTGTTGGGTCGACTTGGTACGTTAAGTTATTTGCACCAAGTTTTCATGGTGTGCACCAACATGGGATTGTGTGCAGAGGTAAAATAGGTCTTGCTTATCTCTTGGATTGTACCACATTCAAATTCCCTTTCCCATAGATGTTTTGGAGTTGACTCATTATGGTCATTACATGTTTCATGTCTATAAATTTCAGTTTGGCCGACGAGGAGAAACTTTTTGATGATTGTGGAAGGTATAAATGGAGGACGGAGTGGTGAAAAAGCAGTTGTGAATTGGTTGGAGCCAAGCAAGGATTGAAAAAAGGAATGGATGAGGAGTGGATGGAAGGTGAGAATAAGTGAAGTGCAGCTGTGAAGAATGGAAGGGCAGGTGGAATGGAAGGTGGAGGAAAAGAGGTGGAGTGGTTAAAGATATTGCAAACCCCATTGTATGTAATCTATTCTAGCCTCGATGGATGTAAGAGTTCCAAGAAGCTCTCACCATGGTTTTCCCTTGTTGGGTTTTTCACATAAATATGGTGTTGTATGTTTGTGCTTTGAATGTTTTATCTGGTTAAGGCAATAATAAGTTTTGGTTGATAAATTTGAATTGGATTAAATTGAGGGATATATTGATTCACCCCCCCTCTCAGTATATCTGTGTTCTAACATAGGCATGTTTCACAAACATTTTCTCTTAAAGTGGAAAATGAAATCAATTTGCCACTATATATATTTTCTATTATAAATAAGTTTATACATATTTAAAAGAAACATTTACAATATGTACAACAAAATTGATAAAAATAAAATCTCTCAAACAATATCACCCTACTATAAAAGAGTAAAAGTCATTTATTCCTCATTCATAATCAACCCACAACTTTCAAAAGAATCCTATAGACAAAAATGAATACTTTTTCAACTTCCCAATATATTTTCTAGATATTTACTAAAATAATCAAATCAAGGAACAAAGAAAAGAATTGTATAACCAATATATTAAATAGTAAATTAAATACTTATTCATAATCTTTTAGTCAATTTTGAATACATTTTAAACTATACTTTTATGAAAAATACAAGAAACTCAGCTAATATTATTACAAAGATATGTTAATATTTTTGAAAGAACATACATTTACACACACAATCATATATAGATACAACTAATGGAGAAATTAGTCTTCACCCTTCCATAAGGTTTCAAAAACAACCCACCCTCAAGCATGGAGGTTCTAGATAATCCAGTTTCACAACCATTTATGCATAGAATACAATCCTCAGAAAATATCATTTACAAAATCCCCAATTGGTTAACACATCACAATTAAATACATTATGTTTACAATAAGGGGGAGGCAAGGATAATGGGGTTAATATGAGAACATCAAATTGCCTTGGAAGAAAATTATGAACATAAAACCCCAATTGGGAGCTTCTCACATATCTCTCAACCCTAATACGTGGGTTGATCTCAATCACACTTGGATAGTTGAACCCAATTCAAAACCATCCCAAAACATGTATCCAATAAAATACATAAAAATTGATATACATGCAACCAAAAATTTATTACGATCCCAATTAAATTACATAAATAAAAGATCTATTTGAATTTGCTTCCCAATTGGTAGAGTTATTTTTCCAAAATATTCCTTCCCTCCAATCCAACTTACGTACCTCTCAATCCAAAATATCCGTTATCAAAGAATGCATATGGTTTTCCCAAGAGAAACCCCCCTTCTTCTCAATAATTTATTTTAAAATAAAACTTAGAATGACACCTCTTCCCATGATGAGGCCACTCTTCACTTTCCTTTCTTTGACCACATTTTCATCACTTTATTTTGGAGGAACTTAATAGGGATAAGAACATCACAAAATATATTTTTGTACATAAAAAAAACCCATACCCATAGTAAACATATTAGGTATTAAGTTTTTACAAAATCAATCACAAGGATGACTCTTAATACTATTCTAATCTCCAATAAAAAATTAACTTCACACTTTTACATAAATTAAATATAAAGAACATAGCCCTACCATGAGTTTGGATCTAGTGTCATAGGGAAATTCACATTAGTGATTACCTTAAAAAACCTCCAATATTTTAATTGGTTCAGATTAAATATGCATACTTGAAATATTGTTTTTGATAGATTAAGCAAGGAAGGGCCTTGAACTCGATTACAAAAATTTAAACATAAAAAAACAAAGAAATAAACAACAACAAAACTGCTACTTGGCCAACCCCAAACCTACAAACAACTAAGAAAACAAACTATAGAAACAACACATAAAATACAAAAAATGACTAATAGAGATAGTTCCAATCTTTTCTTAGGGAGTTCATAGACTCCTCGTATCAAGCAACCTCTAGATATTACCTAGTACTTTTGGGTTTCTTGATAGTCTCTTGCTGATCATTCACATTGTCTTGTTTCTTCTTCTTCTTCTTCTTCTTGATCCTCAACTAGAAAATTACCATACCAATCACATGTTTCTTCATTATTCCATTTGTAATTTTGATAAGGTCATAGAAGGATTTCTCCATTTTCAACACTCTATTTTGGTATAGATTCAAGGTTTTATATATGTTATCCCATTTTTTGGCACAACTTTTTTATTCCTCCTTCTGTTTCTTGCTTCTTTCAATGACACCAACTCTAGTTTTAAGTTCTTTAATTTCAACTTAGGAGTCCAAAGGATCCTCTTGTTGTTCCATCTGCTCAACCTCCTCTTGTTTTTTTGTTCATTCCTCTAATTCTCCTCTTGATCATCATCCTCATTATTGGTAGACTCAGGCATCTCCACATGCCCCAAAGAAAAATCATTCATCTCGTTTCAAGGAGAAATAAAAATAGAGGCATCATCTTTATCCTATTGGGGTAGGTCAACCATCTCCTCAAAGTAGGCTTCTTCATCCAAAGGAGGGTAAAATTCCTCCTCATCCTCATTAGTCCCACTTTCATAATATATCTCCATATTTTTACTTTTCTTTTTAGACAACTTAATATTTTTATTGTCATAGGCCTTTTCCAATCTGGAAAACCTTCTACCTCCCAAATTCTCTTTATCACCTTTACTAGACTCTTCCTCATCCGATCTAGCTATAAAAAATGCTTCCCCAAGGCCTTAGCTTCATTTTTCTTACTAACAATAGACTTTCCCTTGAGGCTCTTGAGGACCTATTTTTCTCAAACTCTTCATACTTTGAGAACCAATCCCTATGAGAGGTCATGTGAAATTATGCACAGAATATATCATCCACACATCTTCAAATGCATAGGTTATGAGGGTTGCAACAAAATAATCTTCATAATCTTGAGAGGATTTATCAAATTCAAAATCAACAAAGCTCTTCTTTTTCTCCTTCTTACACTCCTTGCCAAAATGACCATATTTGCTGCAATTCTAACATTTAACCTTGGAATTTCTAGGAGACTTATATCTCCCATGAGATTTTGATTAAGATATTTATTTCTTCTTGTCCTTCTTTTCTTTTTCCTTAAATTTACCACAAACAAAGGCCTCCTTATCCATTTCAAAATATTTCCTTTGCATCTCTTCAAAAAGTAATGATACAACCACTTCATCAATATTGAAGGTGATATTGGTGTGCCCAATGGTCATGTCAAGGTGATCCAATAAGTATTGAAATGAACAAAACAAAGTCATGCAACGATCCTCATCCTCCATTTTCACACCAACATAACCCAACTGGTAAACAAGCATGTTAAATGAGTTCAGGTGATCAACCATTGATCCTCCTTCCCCCATTCTCAAAGAATACTTCTTTCTCAGGAATAACTTATTTGGGTGATCCCACAATATTGGTTTACAATTCCGTTGAGGAAGGAAAATTGCAAAAATGCTCCCATTAAAAAAAAATTTGGTTTTTAGGGGTTCGCATGAACTGGGGTGTTCATATGGACCCAAAATGGGTTTGCTCAAACCCCCCTTTGAGTGAACCCTCTTTAATGATGGTACCCACCTTTTGGCACATTTTTTAAAATAAAGACAAAGGAAAATTCAAAAGGGGTTTCATATGGACCCCCCCCTTGAGCGAATCCTCCTTCACTCGAAAGGGTCGGGTTCACTCGAAAGGGGGGGTCCATACGAACCCCCTTTTTCTCCCCTTCTTCTACCACTCTACAAAATTTTTCCTTTCAAAGCTTGGGTTGAGGATGAAAATGGAGACTTCACAGATCCAATTGGATGATGGTAGTCCTCGAACAAGCTATCCATCTAATATAATTTTAATATGTTTTGGTTTTATTATGTATTTTTTTAGTTTGATTAAACATAGGTTTTTCACCAAAATCAAGCTCTTTGTTTTGCACATGTGGAAAAATAGTAGATTATCAATTTTTTTTTGAAACATATCAGTGCACTAGATATTGATGTCCCTAATCCAACAAAAAAAATTTGAATTTCGATACATACAAAAAAGTTATGTTCTAGCCAATAAATCATGTCTAAATTGTAACTGGTTTGACTTTGAAACTTAATTAAGAAAAAAAAATTCAATGAAATGCTATGAAACCAATTCCATGCACTAGATATCGTAGTTATGAATCTAAATTCGAAAAAATTAGAATTTTATCTTTCATAAAAAAAAGGTTGTGTTAGCCAGTAATGTCACTCTTTAAAAATGGTGTTTACTATTAAAAACTAGTTTTCGAAGGAGATGGAAAAAGAAGTGCAATATCTTCCAAAATTTTTGAAAAAAATACAAAGTTTACACAAAATGTCACAAATCACTAGTTTGCATCATCTTCAAATTCCTCACGGTTTAGCCGCTATAGGTGCTCGAAAGTGAAGATTTAGTTAAAAAAAATCAGTTCAATGTCCAGTTTGGCCAAAAATTGTAAACCAGTATTGTGGGATCACCCATTTACCAAAGATTTAGCTTGATAAATTTCACCAAGCCTCTTCTATAGTTTTTATACAGTCTTCTCTTCATGTGCATTCAATAGAACATAGTCTTATCAAACCCTTGGATTTACAGTCCATCAACTCCTAATTTTCTTGAGTCATGTTGGGAGGTTTAGTATAAGATATTATAGTTGACAAATCTCGATCTATGAGCATATCCTCTATCTTAGGCTTCCACAACTCAAAATTACCACCATTAAAATTCTCCATCTCGATCCTTCTAGATGTGCTTTCCATATTTTTCCTACAATGATATCACAAAATAATATGCAACATGCTCCCTCTCAAACAAAGATCTATACAAAATCCCTCTACCCAATAATGAGACCAAAACTGGCTGGGATTTAATACCAACTGAAAGGGAATTGAGTGAGTAGAAAAATATTCCTACACTAATGTAAGTAGGGGAGATAGTGCAAAATTTTAAAACCCTTAATAATTACAATGTGAAGATGCACATTTAGCTAACATAAATAGTATGGAAAAATAATAACAAATAATAACACCATATTTATGTGGGGAAAACCCTTTCGAGAGAAAACCCCCACTCCAAAATCACAATCCTTTGTATGATCAATAATCAAATATGGTTAAAATCTAATCTTAGATCCAAGCTCATTAACATGAGTCTTGAACAATGACAAGGATTTTGGAATGATTCTAATAACATTACAGTACCTACAATTTACAAGTTCAAAAAATCTCTCCTACAAAATGCACAAGTACCAAAATATATAGTACAATGTAATGAAGAAGATGGCTCAAGGTAGATGCCTATGATTTCAATATAGAAAGAATCTAATGCCTCCATGCCTGCCATATCTCTCCTTGAAATGCATAATGCTTGCATCCATGCAACAACCTTGCATGTAAATAACTTTCATAACTGGGACCCACCTGACATTTCTTTTTCTATTTCCAACACCTTCATCCTCATGTATAGGACCCATAAACATGCAATTTACCTACACGCATGCAAAACCATTGCATGGATAGGTTCTTGCATCAAATGGGGCTCCCTTGTCATATTTTTTTCATACTTGACTCTTATATCCGTCATATTTTTTATTTGAAAAACTTGTCATAATCAATCTTAATTATCTTACAACTTATGAAAAAATCCACAAATTAAGCAATGGGTTCCACCAAGTTGGATTCCTATCTCCTCCAAATTTGGGTGCATGCAATCATAGTCACATTACATGTAGGATGCCACCTCACCCAGTAGGTCCCACAAAATGACATCATAGGATAGACATGAAAAGTAGGACAAAATAAATAATTAAAAAATTAAATAAATGTAAGGACTTGCAAAGGTTGAGACACCCTAATACAACCAAAAGGATAAAAATATTATTTTTTCCTCAATTAAAGTATGTGGAGAAAGCATTAAATGTGTAGGTGCTAGTAAAATTTTATGTTTGTATTATACCAAATAGAAGACTTAAATATACATGTGCTAGCAAAGATTCATATTTTGATCACTATCAACAATGAAACAATATTAAATTTTAAGTGGGCATTAAAACCATTTAAAACATTTATGATCACTCTCAACAATGATTAATCTCAAACTTTATTATTCAAACCATTTAAACTAGTTACGTTATGAATATATACAAAATATTTATATATGTTGATATCAATAAGGCCATGAAGGTATACATAATGTCACGAAAATTCATGTAGTTTAGAGGCCTATAATGTCATATAGTTGTACGATGAACGTCTAAATAAAGCCATGTAAGTGTATAATGACATATATTAGTAAAATATAAATATATACCTATAAAGCTATATATGCATACACAAAAGATAAATACGTGCATGCATTCCATGAATGCATACACTAAAATATCTATACATAAAATTATGAATTCTCATCAAATAATCAACCTCTCTTGGTTTGCCTCATAACTAGAAACTAGGCTTCATTGGTCATACCTTAGATACTCATCTAGATTGCAATTACACTTGTTCATACAAATCAACTATACAAACATTGTTAGTGTAGGTTTTTTATTTTCCTTACATTAGGGGATATTTTTTTCCTACACATATTAAGATTTCTTAGGTATTATGAGGATAGATGATATAGTTCATCAATTACATATGTCATTCTCACCCACCTTTGGGTAGTTGAGTCTCATAGCCCCTTTTGGATTTATATGCCACATCTCATAACCATTTGTTTATCTTCATCAAAGTAGGTGTAACAATGTAATTTGGTATTTACGAAGTAGGTAAACTTTTAACTATTTTGGATAGTTGGATTTATTACACCTCTTGGATGTATATGCTCCTATGTGTGCTATATATAGCATTCATCTCTCTTCTCTATTATTCAAAAAGAGTAATGTGAGAATTAGAGCTATACTCTCTTATATTTTGTCTCTTGAGTTCTCTTTTTTCAGGATTCTTTGTCCATTTTTCTATTTTGATCTTCGATCATCCGTTGACTAGAGTGGATGTGATCTATGATTGGTAATAATTATTGGCTTAAATTCTTGTTTCACATATAATCTAACATGGTGCTAGAGCTAGTTTGTCTGGTATAGTTCATTTTGTAGTCCTATTTTTTGAGATATTTGAGACTAATCCATTGCTAATATTTTTCTCCAATAAACCTAGTATGCTCTTCTCTTGCATCCTTTGATGATTTGGAGAACATAAAAAATAGAAGAAAGCAAGAATATATAAAACTCTAATTTGTATATGTGTTCTTGTGAAAATTAGGTTATTGCATATTTTTTGATAATTTTTAAGTTTTGATGCTTTTGATAATTGCTTGATCATAAATTCTCCAACTTGCTAGATTTCTTCACTTAGTTTTCAAATGATGCAATAACTAGGTATTTATATGCTATTATTCTAGTTTCCCAAAAATTAAATCTCGACAACCGAATTTAGATATTTGAATTTAAAATAATAAAATTTTGACACTGACATATTTGAATTTGGAGCCAAAATAGGGGGACATAGGTGCCAGTGTCCCAGGCCAATTTTCTGAAACTTATGGAGTTGGGGACAAAGTATTGAATGAGAGTATTTGTAAATTATGCTTGCAAATTGTTAGAAAATGTTTTAAAATGGGTCGTGGAATGCATAATTTAGGAAATTAAGTGCTCAATTAGGTCTAATAATTTAAGGGGAGAAAAACATAGTGTGAAATTGTCAAGGGTCATAATTTACAATGGTACATTCACATTTTTTAATTAATCCTATGCTTGTAGAATGCTTATGCACACCATAAAAAAGGGTATTTTCTCAATCAAAGCCAATGAAAATTTTGAATTTTTCTTATTTAGAAAACTACCTCAATCACCACCTATGTTTACTATATTTTAACCTCCAAAATAACACTTTTGGAAAGTCATAAGTGTGTGTTCTTGATGTAGAGGGGTGGTGAAAACACTCAAATAACCTCCAGTCTGATCACAACTCAACAATTAAAACACTTATTCAAAGGATATCAACTTTTGGACATCAACTCACCCTCAAAACCCTTCTAGGGTTCCAAACACAAAAATTAGGTATAAATCTTCACAAACACCTCAATACAGCAAACCATTTGAGTTTTATACACCATTTACCAATTATCTCACTATGTCAAAAGATTGCATATGTTTCCTTTGCAACATCTAAGAGATTCAATTCAACACCCCCTGCCTGGGCTACTCAAATAGGCTTGATTTACAAAGGGAGTACCCTCTAGAGTTTGTAAAATCCCTTGAAACTTTGGGGAAGCAACACCAATGCCCAAAAAACACCAAATCCACCCTTAGTTCTTGGATTCAAGTCTTTCTAAACGTTGTTCTAAGAAACCCTTCCTTTCCAAGCACAAAACAAGGGTTTTAGTGGAAATCAATACTCCCAGGTCTATCTGACCCAACTAAGGCTTCAACCAGGCTTCAAATACCTTGACCCAACTTCACAAACCCTTTCTCAGGCAATCCAAAATGTATTTTCACAAACCACCCCTCAATACCCCTTCTTACACATGAAATTTAACTTGTTTTGGCCTTACGTCATCACCATTTTCTCAACACACACATTATTAGGCTGAAAAAAATAAAGAAACATAAATAAAACCTATAGAATCCTTTCCACCGAGCCACAGATTAGGACAATAGGTGGAAGGATTAAATTTTCATTTTATTGCTTTGAAAACCCTTAAACACAGAAAAAATAGGGTATTGACTATAAATTATAGATATCTAGCACAAATCTTTGAGTTAAGGCCTCAAATAAACTTCAAAAAATTTCAGACACATACATGAATCTTCATAGGAGTTTTCAGATCATATAGTGACTGTACGGACCCGTACAAGTCTGATAAAGATTGAAAAAAATTAGAATTTTATGAGAAAATAATGTTTTATTGATCTTTCTTCTCCAAAATCTTAAGCCGACCCTCTACAATGATGGAAATCACCTTCTTAAAGGTCCTTGCACTCAAAACCACTGAATAAATACCACTAACTACTTTTTGAAACCTCCTTATGACTGTTGAATGCAAAATGCATTGTTTTTGCAACATTGTTGACAACATTTTACAAATTTTGCAGCATTTTGCAATAATTGAATTGATGGCCCCCAAATGACTCAAAATAAACCTAAAACACCATAAATGATCTTAATAGACCTTATTCAACCCAACCTATGACTTTACTCATCAAAATCCCCTGAAATCCATGATTACATGTAATTTGCAATTTTGAGCAACTTTTGCATTTTTCAACATTGTTTCCCAAAGTGGCCCTTCCAAACACCTAGAAAGACTAACTTAGACCCAAATACATTAAAAATTGGTCTCAATGACCTTATTTAACATAATAATCCAAAAACATGTAAAAGTCCTTAAAGCTTGCTAAAGATCAACATCCTGTTTAATGGTGCCCCTGCACTAGTTCTCTATTTTGGTGAAAATCATGATGTGTACATAGATTTAGTTCCTAAGAAATGAAACCCAAGATAGATCTCTACACCAAAGTGGTTTGTGCAATTGATTAGAGAATAATAAGAGGTGATAATAACAAGATATGCAATTAGGAGAGGTTGAGGATAAGGGGGAGACTTCATATTTTTGACATGATGGGAGTGAGGAAGGGTTTTAGAAAATATGGAAATAATGTAGGAGGAAAATGGATGATGTATATGACTTAGAAGTGAGGATAATGATAGTTATGGAGAGGTAATGATTCTAGGAGAAGGAATCAAAGGAATACATATGGGATAAACACAATAGGAGCCTCAATAAATAGATGTTCACTTGGAAAGTTTGTTTCCCTACAAATAATAGAATCTAAAAATGGGCTTCAAACTTTAGTTTATATATGAATTTGGGTGAGGGTTCATTGATAAACATAGTATGAATTAGGGTTTAAATGATTGTTGAGGCCAAAAATTAAAATTTGAATGTGAACAGAAGTATTACAAGGCATTGGTGTACAAATTTGAGATTTTAGAATGCCTACATCTTGATTGGATTAAGACCTCAAACTTTAAGAATGGACAAGGTATGAGGTCCTAAGGATTTTTCTCCAATTTCAAAACATCTATAATAGGTAAGGAGGATGGAAAATGGATGGAATGATGCCTAAATGGAATTAAGGGAATATATGACAATGGATTAAAAAATCAGAGAATTTCTTATTTTATGACAAATCTACAATGGTTGGATATGCATCATAGTTCTTAAATACATTTATTTCTATTGCACATGCTTTCATGGATTACTTCACTCTTGGCCCTGGAACATGTTTGTTTCATAATTTTAATCTTTCACCTTCTAGTCATCATTCATTGGACAATCTCGTGGATTTATCTGTGCATCATGTTGATACACCATTTTTATATGCCTATGATGACTCTCCTTTGGATTATTTTATGCCTTCTCATGATGTATCTTTTGAGAATTGTGAAATAAATAATTATCATAATGTGTCACCTACATATTTTATTCCTAAACATGAACAAACACATGGATTGCATATGTGTAAAGGAGAAGACAAGGATCTCTTACAATTTGTACTAGGCTTATGTGAGGATGTTGGTCAAGAAATTCATGATTAAGCTAAACATATTCTTCCACTATTATACATGACATGGATACACTCAATGCTATAGGAAATTTTTCTAATTATGACATCTCTAGCCTCATTATTTCTTCCACACTACATAATATCCTATCGATTGGGCACCATCATGAATAAACTACATGTAGATAATTGTATCAATGATTGGCACATATCTTCAAATGAAGATTTCATAAGTGAGATAATATTATTCTATTAGCATATGAAATTTTGACTTCTTGTTCAACAATGAAATTTGTAACACCCAATTTTATAACGCATGGTGGTTTATTAAAGTAACTTAGTATTTTATACAAGGTCCTTTAAAACTATATTATAATTATACTACTTTTATGAGGATAAATTACATCCTAGATTATTTTCATGGAGCTTTAGTGATAACTCACTTACTTTGTTCTATTATTTAACCCATGTTTCTATTTCTTATTTCAAATATTTAGCAAATATGTTTATTTAACATTTCCTCTATACATTGAGTGTCAAGTAACAATTGAAAAAGTAACACAACGTAAATAGTAATATGTGGTCAATTTTAAAAATATGGTTTATCTCTTAAGTTTCAAGCTACCTAGTAGTGACATACATTAATTTCCAATATAACAATATACTTCAAGGATTTCACAATATTTATCATTAATAATTTCCACTACTCAAAGAAAAAGTATTGCACAATTTTTATCATTAATATTCTAAGTTGTGTTAATGTAGGCAATGCGATCTTACCTTGTTAAAAAATAATATTTCAATGCCAAATTTAGATGGGAAATGAGGGTGTATCTAATTTCAATAATATCAATCATCATCATGCAAATATCAAACCAAATGGATTGTAAGTTCACTAGATGGGGGATCCTCAGTATATAGTGTATATACACTCAAATTCTACTAACACTCATTTTTGTATCATCAACTCCATCTTGATGCGTAACAAACATCCATTTATTAAAATAATTCATCTAATTATTAATTAATCCACTTTAATCAAAATTAAATTAATCAAATAATATTTATTATTTAATTAATTTAAGTAATCCGTTATCTATAAATATCCAAAATAATAAAATCAATCAATCACTAATTTCACAATATTTATCATGAATTTCCTAAGTTGTGTAAATATAGGCGGTGTGATCTTACCTTGTTACAAAATAATATTTCAATGTCAAAAAATGAAGTTGGAAATGAGGGTGTATCCAATTTCAATGTAATATCAATCATCATCATGCAAATATCAAACCAAAAGGATTTTTTAGTTCATTAGATGGGAGGATCCTCAATATATATTCTATAGACATTCAAATCTCACTAACACTCATTTTTGTACCATCAACTCCATCTTGATGCTTAACATAAATTTATTTATTAAAATAATTCATCTAATTATTAATTTATCCACTTTAATCAAACTTAAATTAATTAAATAATATTTATTATTTAATTAATTTAAACAATCCATTATCCATAAATATACAAATAATCCATCATCCATAATTAGTTCATTAAAATCATGATAAATAAAAACATCAACCAGTTAACTAATTGATTAGAATAGTCAACAAATCTTCAAAAAACGAAAAATCATAAATCAAATCAATTAATTATTTGAAATAAATAAATAAATAAATCCATTAAATCATTAAATTAGCTAATTAACTAATAATATCCATCTTATCCTCATCCTCCACCTATCCTCATCATATCTACAAAATCCTATAAATTGAGATTAAGTCCTTTATTGAATTCAATAATAATGATCCTATTTGAGCAAGTAGATGCTATCGAAATGAGCAATAGACATAGAAGTATAAAATAAAGACAATATCCACATATCCTTCTATCAGAGCTTTACATTTAAATTAGAAAAAATATATTTTAAATTCTTATTTTATATTCTAATTTGCATGGTTACATATTGAAATAACTCTTATAACAAAAACTTGTCAATTTACCTCTCATTAAGCCAATGGATACATCCAAAGATGTCCCACCATATTTGAAGGCTAAATATTTTATGATTATCATCAAACACAAACATACCAATAGTGCGTGCAACACTCTAAAACATAAAGTTCATGATTTTATTAATAAAAAATGTAATAAAAGTTGAGAATGTTCATTGTAATGCATATGCATCTTTCACGTCTCCTCATGACATGTCTAATCAAACAAAAATGGGTGAAGATCCTTCCAATGCTAGTGATGATGAGTATATAGGTTTTGTTGAAGCTTCTAAAAATAAACCTAGCACACCACATTGATGTTACAAATGAAGTTATCACAAATAATGAACATGAAGAAAAGATACCCAAATCACTCAAGTCACAACATCCAAGTTGGTTCTTTCAAAGAACACATCACACTTGGCACTCCATATACCACTTTTTTCTCATAGAGAAATAATCCATGATCATGTACATCATCCATGAACCTACACATGAGAAATAGATAAGCATAAGAAAAAAGTGTAAAGTCATAGTTAGTTGTCATTTATATGCATTGGAAAACACAAAAATATCTTGCATTTAGTTCTTATTTCATTTGTAGTCATCTTGCATCTATATCTTAAGCATCAAAAATATACTATTTTAAGCAATAGTTCCACAAGGGTCATTGATTCAAATGATACATCCCTTGTTCCCCTTAAGATAGACAAACACTCACTTAATTTTTCTATTTGATTTTTGGTTAATCTATTCACATGTCTCTTTCAATACATGTTACAAATTGTATTTTATGTTGGGTTTGTGTTTCTTTTATGTTTTCACCTAATCTTGTCACTTAGGAGATAAGTTAGTTTTCTTGTTACAAGAGCATATATTTTCGTTTGTTCATTGGGGGAAACATGTGGGAGTATATTTTTTATTTACATCCTTTGTGGATCTCACACACAAAAATATATGCACACATTATTCACCTCATTTTACACTACTTTGTGTTTATGACATTAATGTATGGTTTAGTGCACTTTTGTGATCTTTTGGCACACATTCATCCATCTTCCAATACAATGATATGTTATACCTCAATACACTTGTTGGAATATCTCTAGTACAACTATGCTTTTTTCTCCAAGATAAGTTTGTAAGTGCAATCATGCATCGCTTTTTGAAATTCATATTTCTCACATTCCAAGGTCAATAATCTCAAACATAGCCATTACCTTATCAATATGTGCACCAAAATGTTAGAATCATGTGACTAAGGCATGTATTGAAAGGAATAACCCCTAGGTCATTTTAACCAAGATTTAACTTCAATCAAACCAAGATAACACACTCACACATATGTATCTAACAACTTGCAAGTTCAACGCAACTTTTGTATCTACTTTACCATCCAACCACATTATCTCTTTTACTATTTTTAACTCAATCTTGATTCTTAACTAAGGCATGAGTGTATTTGAAACTTCAACCCTTATATAGAAAGCCCCGTAATGCTAGTTAGTGCCACCACTATTTTCCTTACTTTACATATAATTAAGTAAATAGTTTTTACAAGTGTAAAAGATAAAATTTTGTTCAAGACAAGATCATTGAAATTATAACAAGATTGCTACTATGAGTTTACCCCAACCCTCTATTTCTCTAACTTCAATAATGTGTATTGAAAACATAGCCCCGAAGAGTTTTTCTAGCCTGGAACCGTGTCACCTAGGCTGGAGCGTTTGTGGAGAAGTTATCTCCAATTTTTTTGATTTTTCCTCCTTATCTTCTACGCACTTGCCAGTTTGGCAATTTCTTTTTAGAAACAACTTTGTTTTCTTTCTAAGTTAATCTCCGCTTTATTTCACCGTTGGTGAATAAGAGGTTATAAAAAGGAATTGATGTGTGTATTGTAAAGATATAGATTGAAGGTTTTTGCAGGAAATGACACAGGAAGAAAGGGAGATTGCAGTGAACAGAAGAAGGAATTGAACATTATCCAAGTTTGCATTATTGCTGTGGATGCCAAGTTCTAGCAGTTGTTGTAAATTTCTTCTTTTCTGTAGTAATAAAATCTTTCTCATTGAATGCTGGTTTTTCCCTAGAGTTAGGGATTTTCCAGAGTAAATCATTGTGTTAAAGTGATTGGTTTTCTCTAATTTTTCTGCTGTGTTTAGTATTTTTTGTGAGTGGTGGTGTGCATGCTTTAATTCTTTGTTTTCAGTAATTTGATTTCTGTTATTCAAATTTTTGAGTTTAAACAATAGTGAATTTATTGCTGGGTTTCACAACACCAATAGAGGAGATGTATTTTTCACATGGTATCAAAGCTAATACTTGTTGTGACCTTTTCGCACATCACCCCATTTAAAATGGGGACCCCCTAATTTTTTCTTTGTTCCTCGTCTTTTGGCTTGGGTGTTCTCTCTCTCTCTCTCTCTCTCTCTGTTGTCTGCCTTTCCGAGGATGTGCTCGTCTTTGAGCTTAAATGTGAAATTTTGGCTAAGTCTGAGAATTAGGGTTTTGAATTTTTTGGCCAGTTTGAAGTCGAATGGAGTGAGTAAATTGAAATTTGAGCTTGACATTGCAGTTAGCAAGCTTCTAGCAGGTCCCTAGCAAAATTTCATTGAATTCTGACAACTTACTATTTTTAGTAAGTACCTAATTTGGGATGTTTTCTTAGCACTTTTGAAGTTCCGATCATTACATTGCATCTAGGACACGTCGAACTGCTTGTCTGCAAATTTTGAGCCAGATCTGACAACTTTCTATTTTTAGCAAGTACCACCTTCAGAAGCTGATTTTAGGGTTCACATGCAGAGTTTTTCAATGCATGTCTGGAGAATATTTCTAGGTTTTCAGAGACCTACGCAATGATATAACATGCAAGATGAGATGAAGACTTTCAACACTCAACATTCAGAGGCTATTTTTAGGGTTTGCATGTTGGAATTTTCTACGCATGTCTGGACATTCTTTGTGGGTTTTTCGAAAGCTTCATAGTGGTGTAGCATGCAAACCAGGATCAGGACCTTTTTCAAGAGCTATCTTCAGAGGCTATTTTTAGGGTTTGCATGCAGGACTTTTTAGTGCATGTCAGGTTATCCTTTATGGGTTTTTCAAGAGCTACGTAGTGATGTGACATGCAAACAGAGTTGGTCACTTTTTCAAGGACTTACTGTTTTTAGTAGGATCACTCCAGCCCCCCCCAATCACTTCAGTATCACAAACTGACCGACATGCAACAAAAACAGGGTCAAACGAAGATCGTTTAAGCACCATGCAAGTCAAATTAGGGTTTCCAACTTTGAGACCCAAAATGAGGGGTCAAACGCCAGAATCTCCGAAAACTGAAGTATCCCATTGCAATCAGTGTCTTTCAAGCTATCCAAAGGTTAAATTTGAAGGCAATATGAGCACTTACTATTTATAGTAAGTCACTTATGAAACAGGCTATAAATAGCAAGTCAACAACAGGCGTCAGTGTGAACAGGCAAGTCAACCCATGAGGATCACGCTAGTCAGATTTCAAGTCAAACAGAGTTGTGGAAGTCCTGAAACCAAGCAGTTACTATAAATAGTAAATCACCTCCAGAAACATGCTATAAATAACAAGTCAGCAAGAGATGGTAGTGTGAATAGATCAACTAGGTCATGAAGATCCTGTGGTGCGAATTTCAGATCAATCCAAGCTTCAGAGGAATGAAAATAAAAAACATACTAAATATAGTAAATAAGAGCGAGCAAGCCAGAAAAATGTCTAACTCTGAACAAATTCCTTCACCCCCTGTCAAATGCACCCAAGGTGAAGCTGGTTAAAGGATGGAAGAGTTTCAAGTGAGAAATTCCTGTTGCCTGCTCCAAATGCACCCATGCTAGAAGCTTGACTGGAAGAAAATTCTAAGGCATGAAAATTCCTGCAGGACCCCCTAAATGCGCCTTGTCATGAAGGGAAGTAAGGAAAAAGTGTTAAGTTCCTGCTTGACCCATGAAATGCGCCCTCATCTCAAGGTGGTGATAGAAATTTTCTAAGGCGTTGGTTTATTCCTCCTCCTACCCCCAAATGCACCCAACTACAAGGAGGCTCAGGAAATCAACAAAGTATTGTAAAATTCCATCTTGACATGTCAAATGCGCCTAATGTGAAGGAAAGGCTTGGATTTTTGTCTAAGTGTTGAGAAATTACTCTCCTACCCCCAAAATGCGCCCACACTTCATGAAGATAGATAAAAGTTTTTAAGGCATTGTAAATTCCTCCTAGACCCCCTAAGTGCGCCCTAGCCCAAGAGGCATTAAAAAAAATAAGTTAAGTGTTAGAAACTTCCTGCAGGGGTCTCCAAATGCGCCCAAGTCAGAAGTAACTCTAGAGAAAAATAGCTAAGGCGTTGGAAGTTCCACTTTGACATGCCAAATGCGCCCAAGTGCAAGGTGAAGTTAAGAAATATTCTAAGGCATGGTTAATTCCTCCTAGACATGCTAAATGCGCCCAAGGGTATTGAAGGTAGTGGCTCTAGGAAAAGGTTGTTAGATATTGATGAATCCTCCTCAACATGCTAAATGCGCCCAAAGTGAAGAAAGTTGGATAAAAAAAATTGTCTAAGGAAAAATTCAAAATTCCTTCTAGACCCCCTATATGCGCCCATGTTGGAGATGATGAAATATTTTTTCTCTAAATATTTAAATTCCACCTTCCCTAGAGGAATATACGCCTAAGCTTGAAGAGGTGATGAAATTTGCTAAGGCATGGATAAAATTGGCAAGAAAGAGTCAGAAGGTGCCAGCTTCACGAAGTTGAGCAAAAAAATTGTCAAGGCCAAGCAAGAAAAATACGCCCAGAGGTGATGAATGAAGATAAATTTGATGGCAAAATATTTTTCTAATGTTTAAAATTCAAAAATTAAATGAACCCCTTCGTTTGTAGACCCATGAATTTGATGCTTTCTGAAGGAAATTTTCTTCTGGGTACTGGATATATTCAACAAGGAGTGGATTTTAAATTTTCTACACCTCGCCAAGGATTTTGAGATGAAGATTTTTTGATGGGCGCTTGATTGATGAATTTCCTAAGGAAAATTTTAAAACATTTTTAAGGCAAGGAATAGAAGTGTTCTTGTTGAAGATAAAATGCCTTGAATGGTGAATTTGAAATTAATTGCCTAGATGAATTTGATTAAATTCTTCGTGAGAATAATCTTCTCGAGCCAGAGATGGATAAAATCAAAGTGTCAATGCCTCAGCTGGTGAAGTGAATTCCTTAAGGTTACAGTTGAAGTTAATATTTTCAAAAGATGACACGCCTTGACCAGTGAAGATGAATCTTCTTGAAATTCTAGAAGGTCAAAATATTCCAGATGCCAGATGCCAAGTGTTGCAGCTGCCAAAGGAGGGAAATTCAAATTCTTGCTAAAATTAGCTTCTTCTAGAAATTGACTTGGCTATAAGAATTGAGATGATTTTCATTTTCTTTATCAGTTGTTGAAGTGCAAGCTAAAACTTGGTGAAGAAGTTCGACTTGAAGTAAAAGAGGATTGCAATGTGAGGAAAGTTGAATGTGTTGAAGCTAAAGTTGGCTCTAAGTGTGAAATAAATTTGGAGCCGAGGAGTTGTTGAAGCTAAGTTGGCCTATTTTTCTCCTAAGTGCTGAAGTTTTATTACTACAAGTGAATTCTCTAAGTGTTGGAAATTCAAAGTTGTTGTAGGAGGAGTTGAGGTTTGAAGTTGAAATTTAGTGCTGCAGCTTCTCATTTTGAAAATTTGCTGGAAGCCCTGATGTGACTTTATTTTTCTAAGTTAAATTGCTGATGACTATCTTTTGTTTTTGTAGAATGGCTGAAGTAAGAGCAACTGGCAGGGAAAATAATGCTGAATCCAGCAAGGCAAACACGTCCATAAAAGTTGTGATCAAGAAGCTGAGCAAGTCTTTCCTGCCGGAGGTGAAGTTTTCTTCAAGGCTGGGCAAGTTGGTTGACATGAACTTGGGCTCTTTCAATATGGAAGCTTTCAAAAGTTGAATAATGGGAGTTGGAGGCCATCGTCCTTCGATCACTTCGCACAATATTGTTAGGAGTGGACTATATGCAACTGTTGGTTTTCCACCAACAATTCAGTGTCCGGAATTAATCATGGAGTGTGCTAACTGCTACAACCTTGAGCATAGGTCTATTGTCTCACCTGATGGCAGATTGTTTGCCAACCTCACGCCTACAGCTATTGGCGAAACATTTGGAATTCCCTCACATGAGAAGATGATCTACAAAATGAGAGAATGTGTTGAGCGGATGTATGCTTCAACATTTGAAAGATGTACTGATATGATTAACTCTCGTTGGATGAACAAGCCCAAGCCCACTCGCACAAAGTTGCCAAAATAAATAATCTCAAATGATTTGAAGCAGGAATACTGTGATTTGATCATGATGCTAAGTAGAGTTGGAGGATGTCCCTAGGCGCTCATCTTTGAGCCTTGGATGTTTTATTACATCGATCTTGTGCTGGAAGGCAAGGAGTTTATTAATTGGGCGGTGATGATTAGTGATAATTTGCACGAGCAGCTCCAAAGTGTGAGGAGAACAAAGACATACTATATGGGCTCATACATCATCTACATGTTGGATCGTATGACGAAATATAGAGGAATATCATACAAGGAGCCGATTGGATGTGGCTCTCAACAGTTCAAGATTCATGAGGCTTGTCCGCAACTACACTTGACAAGTACATCTCATTACAAGAGAGTCAATGACGCCTTCGCCATGCACATAACGAGATCACTTCAGCAAAGAACCCATCATAGGATCTCCAAGGAAGCTCAAGAATTGATAGAAAAGTACGGGTGTTGGTTCATCCAATTTCTGAAATTTACTTATATCAGGCTACAAGGGTTCTGTTCATATCCATATAGGCTGCCCAAATACCCTACAAACATGATATTGATGTTAGAAATATCTAGGCAACTCATTGCCTATGATAAGATTCAAAAGAAGAAGAAGAAAGGAGGACTTGACTTCCCAATCATCATGGGAAATTTAGATGAAGTGTGTCCTTCATTGCAGGCAGCCAAGGAAGCTGAAAATGAGCTTCAGTTTTTCCACCTTTCTTATCACACCAATAGGAAGTATTATGATCCTCACAGGAACATCAGATGGATACTGTCAGAGGAGTTCAGGCATAAGGCAAATATTGAAGATTATTGGGCTAGTGCATTGGATGAAGTTGAGGTAAGAAAAAGGATTTTTTCAAGATTACCTTTGGGCATGATCAGGGAGTGCGAGATTATTCCAGTGCCAGACCAGGTAGACGAGGATATGAATGTTATTCATCTAGATTATGAGACAGTAAGGGATACACCACTCCCACTTCTAGATTGGTCAAAGCCAGAGATTGCAAATTTGGATACACTTGGCATACTAGTCCTGACATTCACCAAAGGATGGGTTGAGAGGCATGTGAATAGGTTGAAGAACAGGTCCATCCCTCTTACTTACAACTTGATGGGAGATCATAGGTCGCCAACTGTTACGAAGAAGTAGTTTGCTCGAGCTCCAGAGTCACGAAGGAAGGAGCCAATCCGGCTAGAGCCTCCGAGAGTCGAGGTGGCATTACCTACACCATTGGAGACACGTTCTCCAAGTATATAGGAGATTTCATTGTTTGCTGATAAGATAAATATGTTGAATAAGTAACAAGAATTACAGGAGGAAAATCAACCACCTCGAAGGGTGTCTGTTGGCCAGAGTGTCAACACACCTATCAGAGATAACCAACAGCATGAAGATGAGGAAACAGATACAAATGCACACTTCAGGAGGAGATTGAGGTGGCATTGGAGGATAACATGATTACAGGAAAAGAGGCACAGGGTTTAGGAGATACTCAGCCTGTGGAAGTTGGTGAGCCTTGCCAAGATGAAATTAGAGAAGAAATTCATGAAGAAGAAGCAAGGAATGAGCAGCCACTTATTATTTCAGATTTACAGTAGGTGGTACTGGATTGGCTCAGAGATAGAATGACGAGGAGCCCCATTGAGGAAACTGATCCAACAGTTGAGATAGAGGAATTCCTGAGTAGGATTAGTGTGCCTCTGACAAAGAAGAGAGCTAGGAAATTTTCAAAGATTTCAACAGATGAGGATGGCTCTCACACCCTTCACGTGGCTGTGCCAAGGGTTAAGTGTGATTGAGATGGTGCCATTCCAGAAAACTATGTGATTACCACCATGGAGTTAGGTCGCCCCATGAGAGCACAAATAATTGAAGAGTGTGATAACTCCTACGAGTCACTCAAGGACAGATTGCTCCAGACTAAAAGAAAATACAAGAAATTGAAGAAGGAGCACAAGACTTTGATAGGATACGTACAACACTTGTCTCGTCCTTGTGGGCAGGAGAATCCAGTGATTGAGATTCCAACCGAGTTTCCTAGAGAATCAATTAGTGGCTTGGAAGATTTGAGAAAGATGGCACAAGAAGCAAATAAGTGGGTTGCTAGCGTTCGTGCTGAGACAATTTTTTTTATGGAGGATCTTGCTCATGCTTATCAGCAGGCTTCCAACATTATGGCACAAATGGATGTAGTTGATCAGGCTTGGGGCGATGCTCATATCTATTAGAATAGGGTTGTTCAACATC